>JBBPCX010070638.1:0-10516 GCA_037974365.1 Hydrocynus forskahlii
ATATACATATCTTAGCATGACTAACGTAAGTTGTAAGACGTTTAACATGTCAAAATATGAAAAAAAAAAATTCTGAATTTCTCAAGAGTATCTCCATAAACCACAGAATACCACAACAATAACAAATAAATAAAAATAAATAAATACTGCTGGAAGAGGAAAGGGACATGCTTCTTACTTCCATGTACACTGAGCATGGTGGAAAAGTAAATCTAAAATATACACTATTCCTTGGAATCATGCTGTCTCAAAAACATTATTAGACCAAATCTCCACCCCAAAATTGTCATGTAATGAAGTCTTTGCTCATTAGGAAACTTAACTTGAATTTACCCCTGAACTGTGCTTTATTCTAACAGTGTAGAGGAAACCACAAAAAATTGCACAAAACACTTAGCATATAGTCTTGAGATGATCAGAATAATGTGAGTGAGATTTTGTGATTTTAGCAGCCACATTTTGGGCCAGGTGACATTTGTTTAGGTTCTTACTGGAACATCCTGAAGGGTATCACAGTAAGTAACTGAGAAATTAGCAAGATCTAGCACTGACACTTTGTCTCTAGCATCTGTAATTTCCGGGTTGAGCAGGAGAAAGCTATGTGACATCTAGTCTTTTATGTACTTTACACAATCATCTGAGTTTATCATTTGGTTAGGTCTTATTTAATCTGAGTTTATCATTTGGTTTGGTTAGCAATAAATAATTATGTGTCATCTGCATAGCAGTGAAAGGTGATTCCATGTGTATGCAGCGGCATTTTCAACCAGGCACAGTTCTTGCAGGTTTTTAGTCTGTCTAATAGAATATGACAGTCTTTAGTGTTAAATGCTGTGCAGAGGTCAAACCAAACCAGCAATGATACATAGCCTTTATCAGTAGACAGTAAAAGATCATCTGTTTTTACTAGGGCTGTTTCAGAGATTGACAGCAGGAATTATAGAATATTTTAATGATCACAGCATTTGTTAAAAGAGTACAGTATTACTTTGTTTACATTTTATATCAATGTACACACAGGCAAACTGCTATAAAATGCACTCTATACGCGCAACCAAAAGCACAATTGTATTAACCTACACTGAACACAAGATGTCACCAAATATAGCAAACTATGCAAGCCACACCTAAGACAGTAAGTTGGACAAAAATGGCACACTGTTGAAAAGGTGTTTGTGAATTTTTTGGTGTGGGGTCAAGGGGCGGTACCACACCCCAGGGAGGCTCCAGAGTTAGGTGGAACAAAGGGAGGCAACTTGCCATGGAAGATGTGATGACAAGCTTAGGAACATTCCCCCTGTCTGATAAACCAGGCAGAGATGCTGGAATTCAACCCATACCGCAACAGGCTGTGGGACTCACTGAGGGAGCTGTATCCAAGAGAGCCTAAAGGGGAACCACTTGGAGAGACCAAAAGTATTTACATATATCCACAAAATGAGAAAAATAAGGAGGAAAGAAACAGGTAATGACCCAACCATCAAGGGTTTCACATGTGTGCTGTTCTGTACAATGATGATGGAAGGCTTCCCTGAACCAGTCAATAGCAAGCTAGAAGATGAGTTAGGGCTAACGGAAGAGCTATGAGGAATTTGCAGCTCATGAGCTGGAAAAGCACAGAAAAAGTGAAAAGAAGGCCATGGAGCAAGAAAGAGAAGTGCTGAGGAAGGTGGCACAGCTTAGAGAACTCAATGAAAATGAAACTGAAAAGACCCAAGCTTCAGTCACAGATGAACAAATTATAGTAGTGCTATATAAGTGTCAACAGCACCAGCACCAGTGGTACAAGGGATCCAGGTGATGCAGTGCTCCATAACCATTTCAAGTACGACAAACAGGTCTTGCAGTTATAGTCTTCCATGTCTATACACAGACCACTGGAAAAGGTGGAGCCAGTGGTAAAAAGTGAAAAGGCCTATCTGAGGTCACACCAAAATGAAATGGTCTTGTTAGTCCATGGCAGGGCCACAGAGGTCAGAAGGCAGGTCTAGTAAACTCCTGTTAGGGGTGGTCCGAGAATCAGGGGAAGGTCATTCATATTGGTTAGTAAGGGGGCCGGTTAAGAACCAGTGCTGCAAGTTCATATTAATGGCAAGCCATTTCTCATTATTGTTGACACCGGACCTTGTTACACATGTCAGATCAACTTCCCAGGTCAAGTAAATTGGCCAAGACAGTATGGTTCTTGGGAAAAATGCACCTAATTGTAATGACTGCTCCAGTGGATTTAACTAAATTAAACGATGAAAGTTCTTATTCTAGTTGCTGATCAGATTCCAGTAAATTTTCTAGAATAAAAGGCCATATGCAAATTAGGACTTTAAAATCAGGGTACACTGAATGGTGTGTGTGTGGACGAAATGGGCATCAATTCACAAATGAGTATAACAACTGACAGCGAAGCCTATGTTTACTGGCTTGGGGAAATAGAGAGGCTAGTGCATGAAACAATGACGGATTTGGGAAAATTTACCTTAGCACAAATTCCAAAAGCAAGACAGCCAGAGTTGAAATATCACTACACAGTGAGATTTGATGAGACCCAGGATCCCAAATTACAAGAGTGTTGTTTGAGAGAAACAGAGGGCATTAGGGTCATCTCCTGGCTCCACAAATAGAAAACAATTATTTTATTCAAACATGGTACAGTGCAGTGTACAATGCTGGGATGACTCAGGTAGACTTGTCAATAAAATGTGTAATACAACAGAACGTGAAACTTCTCTAAAGCAGAAAATGTTCCCACAAATGCCCAATGAGCTATCGTTAAAACATGAAACAAATGTAGGCCAGTACATCATGTGTGGGTGGGCATTTGTCTTATCTGGGTGGGCAAAAAATAACTCCACCCATCCACCCATCTCCTTTTTTGTGGGGGGATTAAATAATAATAATAACATCTTAGTTTTGTATAACTTATAAAAGCAAACAATTGTGGCAGAAATCATAACCTATTGTTCAATAAAATTAGCAATGGAAGTTTTATTTTTTTAGATAAAATATGTAACTACAATCACAAGGTAAATTTCAATAAAGTCAAATGCATACAACACATGAGAGCAAGAACAGAAACATGGCTCATTGTAGTCATTAGGGAGGCTATAGGAGATCACTTTCCAGTGTTTAACCTAGATATTATCTACAGGCCCAGTCCCACACTCGGCAAAATCTGAAAGAAATTCATTCATGTCTAGATTCTCTGTGATGTTTTTCTCATGTGCTTGTGCTTGTCTCATAAATGATTGTGCCGTTGGTGTGTGTGGTGTGAATGTCTGTGACAGAGGGGAGAGAGACCCCAGTGATCTTCTCAGCTGTTCTTACAATTCTCTGTAGGGTCTTGCAGCCCAAAGCGTTGCAATTCCCATACCAGGCTGTGATGCAGCTACAGAGAATGCTCTCTATGGTCCCTCTGTAGAACATATTTGGGGGTGGAAGGTGCGCTCTCCTCAGTCTCCTCAGGAAGTAGAGACACTACTGGGCTTTCTTGGTGATGGAGCTGGTGTTGAAGGTCCACGTGTGGTTCTCCGTGATGTGAACACCAAGGGACTGGGTGCTCTGGACGATCTCCACCAAGGAGCTGCCGATGCTCAGAGAGGAGTGATCACGTTGTGCTCTCCTGAAGTCAACAACTATCTTTTTTGTTTTATCTACATTCAGGGACAGGTTCTTTGCTTCACACCAGTCCATCAGCCATTGTACCTCCTCTCTGTATGCTGCTTCATTGTTCCCACTGATCAAACCCACCACAGTTGTGTCATCTGCGAACTTAATGATGTGGTTTGAGATGTGCATTGCTGCACAGTCGTGGGTCAGCAGCGTGAACAGTATGGTGGTGCTGGAGATGTTGCTGCCGATCCTGACTGACTGAGGTCTCACAGTCAGGAAGTCCAGCACTCAGTTGCAGAGGGAGGTGTTTAGGCCCAGCAGTCTCAGCTTACCGATCAGACGCTGAGGAATGATAGCGCTGAATGCTGAACTGAAGTCTATGAACAGCATTCTAACATAAGTGTCCTTTTTGTCCAGGTGAGTGAGGGCCAGGTGAAGGGTGGTGTTGATGGCATCATCTGTGGAACGGTTGGGACGTAGAGCAGAGTTTTCCTCACGTCTACCACAGTCGGATAGAGCACCTGGTTGTTGGGAGGTGGGGTGGACTTCCTCACTGCCTTGTTATTTTGGGCATCAAACCGTGCATAGACGTTGTTCAGCGCATCTGGAAGGGAGGCCTCACTATCACAGGCAGGTGGAGATGCCTTGTAGTTTGCGATGGCCTGGATGCCCTGTCACATGCGCTGCATGTCCCTGGACAAGTTGGCCCTTGCTGTTCTCAGGGCAACGTTGTCACCTGATTTGAGGGCAGGTTCTCAGCAGCGTGCGCACCTCTGCAGTCATCAGCTGCTTCTGGTTGGAGCGTGTGGTGATAGGCATTTATAGGCATTTTTTAACCACATCACAAATTTGTGTTTTTTCAAAACATAATCCCCGCAAATTCTGAGCATTGTACAATATTGTGCAATATTGTTTGGTGGAGGTAGAGTGGAGTGAGAATGCGGTGCTCCATGCTCCGTGTTGGTAGTGTCAGGTCCCGGCAGCGGCCACCAGGGGTCGCTCTTGGTGTAGTGTGGGGTTTTTTGTAGTTTTGGTTTGTGTCTTTTATTTTGATATCCTGAGTACACCGGGTTTGAGTTAGTCTGAGTTATTAGTTTCAGCTGCTGGTGTACTCAGGAGTGAGAGTATGTGTTTGTTTATTGGTTGTTGGGTTTTGGGGGTTTTGTGATTGGTTCAAGGGTTATTGTGTAACAGTATTTAAGTTCAGCGTAGATGGACCTTATTTGTTGGTCCACCGTCGCCCTGGCTCAGAGTTGAGGAGTCCTTCCCTATTTTGGTTTTGTTGATTCTGGCCCTCGCGCCTTTTGTTTTGTTTATTCTTTGAAAATAAAGATTCTTAAACATGGAAATCTGTGCATGCGCCTGTTTGCAGTTCTGGGAAGGAGGGAGACGTGACAGGCAATGCTGGGCTTAACCATGGAACCAGCAGCCTGCGGAGTGACAGAGGTTGAAGATATCTGCTTTTTAATAAGCCACCTATGCAGCTCGTGGTGTTACCAACCAGAAAATGTAAAAAAATTGAACTTATGTGCTGTTTTTATTAAAGAATGTGGTCAATGGGTTCAAAACATACTGCAAAACACGTGGCAAAGTGAACTGTGAGAGCAGCAGCATAGTGCCTGTCTAGAGAGCAGCTCAGTTTTGAAAAACCGTGTGAACTGGCACAACACTGATAGTCAAACACCAAAGCGGGATTTGGAAGAACTAGATCTAGTTTGAACTGTCTTACAGTATGTTATGACCTGACAATATGCTCTCAAATGACTGAACAATGTCATCAGGACTCTATAAAAGTCCTTCAAAGCGGGTTAAAGAGGATACAAGGTGTCTCAGGCAAAATTGCAATTCTGCCTGCCACATGTAGAGTACTAAGAATAATAATGTCACGTGGAACAAAAGCGGTTGCTTTGTCGCAACTGAAAGGGATCAGCAAGGTCCTTCAACCAGTAATAGTAGGACCAATTATGACCTTTTTAGGTATGACAGGATTTAGTGCTGTGTGGATTGAGGATTGTGTAGTAAAAACTGCACAACTCATAGCAATGATGACTGAAGTAAGAATAAAATGATGAATGCCCCTTTAAAATGGTCCCTAGAATCCCTAGGTTTGGCATTCCATCTGAAATTTAAGACAATGGTGCAGCTTTCATACAGAATGTTTTGAGAAGGTGTTACAGCTATTTAAAATCAAGCAGAGGTTAGAGGGAATGGTAGAATGAGTGAATAGGGCTTTGAAGGCTAAGCTCAATTAGATTTGCGCTGACACCAAGCTAAATTGGGTAGATGCATAGCACTAACACATTATTGCATGCAAGCTAACAGAGTAACACATTAACACAGCATGAAATTCTTACAGGTCGAGATACACCAGTGCCACATTTGAGGGAGCCTTATCAAGGGAGTCTAGGCAGCTAACTATACAGTACTGCTTGAAATTTTCTGAAACCTCCAAACATTGTCGTTGTTCTCTAAAACAAAATTAAAATAACCACATGAAATGAACATTTAAATCCCGATTTATAAAGCAGACCTTCCAAATAAAGGACACACAGAAACGAGATATATTTTCATGATTTATTCAATGGAAGTAATTTATCTCTCAAAAAATAGAACGTCTGCCATGTGCAAAAGTATGTTAACATTTTGTAAGTAGCTTGTGGTACGTCATTTTGCTGTCAATATTTTAACCAAACATTTTCTGTGACCACAAACCAGTGTTTTTTGGGGATTTTTGCCCACTCTTTCTTGCAGAACAGAATTTCTCTTGCCACAGCATTTCTATGGGGATTGAGGTCTGGACTATGATTTAGCCATTCCTGAGTGTGAATCTTCTTGCTCTCAAGCCATTGCTTGGTAGTTTTGCTGGAATGTTTTGGATCGTTGTCTTGTTGCATAATGCATTTCCGTCCCAGCTTCAACTCCCTGACTGATAGCAGGAGATTCTGGTCAAAAATGTGTTAATAGGCATGGGAATTCATGGTTCTTTGGATAATATGAAGTCATCCAGGCCCAGAGGCAGAAAAGCAGGCCCAGACTTTCATATTTCCACCACCATGCTTCACTGTCGGGGAGAGGTTCTTTTATTGATATGTAGTATTAACCTTCACAATCATTGTGCCTCTGATTGTCCAAATAATTCAATTTTGGGCCCATCTGTAAAGAGAATGGACTTCAGGAAGGCCTCTAGTTTGTCCAAGTGTTCTCTGGCGAAGTTTAAACGGGCAATTTTGTTCTTTCTTGAGAGCAGAGGCTTCATTCTAGCGACTCTCCCATGAATGTGTCAGGGTAACGACCTAGGTTGAGAGAAATCAAACAGACAAAAAGTGCCTTCCTCAAAGAATCAGGAAAAGATTTATTTTCTCATCTGCAGATCGGAGACCGAATCTGGACCACGAATACTCGGGGTGGTCCCAAGTCCGGGTCTCACACTCAGTCTAACATTAAAGTATTGAGTACAAGATTCTATACCCCCCTGTTACGTATGATCTTAGAAGGGTCGTCTTCTTGGCGCCCATATTCAATGCAGAAGGACATTGTGAAGTTCCTATCAGCACGGAAGATGCACAAAATACGTCAACACCTTTGTACGACCAAGCATCTCCATGGCAACCTAAAGGGTTCCCATGGAAACAGCCTTCTAAGACGACACGTGACTGGTATACGTCAGATAACTTGGAGATAACTTAGCACATCTTAACGTCATACAAGCCTTATGCTTAAAAACAAGATCATATAACTAAGCGACCTTGGTCACCACGACCCCTAACACTCTACTCAGCATATTACACAGAAAAGTAGAGAGAATCATTAACACATAGTTGTCACCTTTGAATACACTGACTGAACATGTCTATGATTGAAGAATATACTGCATGATCAATGAAACTAATGTGAATCAATGAGTGAACCAAACAAGGAATCAAATGAACAAATGAACCAAATGAATCAATGAATCAAATGAATAAAAAGGAATAAAACCAGTTGTGGAATGCTCAAGGAGTACTGGACATACTCTGCCCAGTCGTGCTGCCTACTACTGCACTAGGCCCGGAGGAAACTGCCGAGGTCCTGGGTTCAGCCTGACCATTGGACTGTGGGTGATGGTCTGAGGTCAAGCTGACCATGGACCCTAAATTCCTAAAGAAGGCTGCCCAAACCCTTAAGGTGAAGTGGGGCTCCCAATCGGACAAGATGTCCTCCGGGATGCCATAGTGCCTGAACACAGACTGGAAACCAGCGTGCCTGTTGCGGGTTTAGCCTTTTGGCCTGCCGGGTGTATTCAGGGTTACGGTGGTCAGTCAGAACAGTAAAAGGGTGTTGGGCCCCCTCCAACCAATGCCTCCACTCCTTTAATGCAGCCTTCACTGCGAGCAGCTCGTGGTTACCAGTATCAGAATTCTCTCTGCATCTGTCAGCTTCCTCGAGAAGAAGGCATGTCTCTGAGACAGCACTGTCCCCAAACTGACCTCTGAGGCATCGGCCCCAACAATAACTGGCTTTGCTGGGTTAGGTAGTTTTAGGATAGGGGCTAAGGTTAAGAGCCCTTTTAACTTATCACATGCTTCATGGGCCTTAGGGGTGAAGCGGATCCTTTTGGGTTTACCTTTGAGTAGGCCTGTGAGCAGTGCTGCCTCAGGGCTGAAACCGTGGATGAACCTGCGAGAAAAGTTGGAGAACCCCAGGAACCTTTGTAATTCTGTTACCGACCAGGGCTCCAGCCTCTTAGACACAGCAGACACCTTTTTCTCATCCATGCTTACTCCCCTCAGACCAAACTGGTGGCCAAAGAAGGAGCGCTCCTTCATTTGAAACTCACACTTCTCAGCTTTGGCGTACAACCATTGTGCTAGCAGGCAATAGAGGACCTTTCGAATGTGCGCAATGTGTTCCTCTCATTATTTTAAATAGATAAGCATGTCGTCTAAATAGACAACAAATTTGTTTAGCATGTCTTGGAAGACACAGTTTATGAATGACTGGAAGGAGGACAGAGCATTTATCAATCCATATTACATTACATGATAATGGTGATGGCCGGAGGTGTTGCTAAAGGCCCTTTTCCATTCTTCGCCTGGTCAGATTCACACAAGGTTGTATGCACTCTGCAGGTCAAGTTTGGTGTACACACTCGCCCCTCTGAGCTACTCAATGATCGAGGGGATCAGTGGTAGAGCCCCTGGTAGTCTATACATGGTCGGAGTCTGCCATCTTTCTTCTCAATATAAAAGAAACCAGCTGATGCAAGGGGCGTGGACCAGCTGATAAAGCCCTGCCTAAGCATCTCAACCACGTAGTCCTCCATTGCCTTGGTTTCCACCTCAGATGATGGATAGACTTGACATTGGGGTGGTGCAGTCCCAGGCAGGAGATCTACAGCGCAGTCCCATGGCCGATGCAGAGGCACTGAAACCTCTGCAAGGTCCTGTTACTGTTTAGGGATATTTACAGGGAGATGAGGTAGGGGACGCATGAGAGTGAAGCATTGGCTTTGAACATGAACCCTGACATGCTGGGGACCAGGCCAATATTTCACACTTTTACCAATCTAATTGTGGGTTGTGCTGTTTTAGCCAGGGCAATCCCAGTACTAAGAATGGGCTTGCTTGTTTTAATAATAGGAATTGCACATTTTCATGATGGTCATGATTAATAGAGATTCATAGTGCAAGGGTCATTTTAGTAACTATCAGAGCTATGAGAACAGGTTTATTCCAGCCGCTTTCCACAGCAAAAATGTGGAACTCAATTGAAAAATCTGCTGCAGAGTTTTAACCCTGTTGGAGTTGGAGGAGTCGGGTACCACCCTTGTAGGTTGATCAAGCTTACATTGTTGTTTTGCCAGGCGTTGTAGCAGTGGGAAGTCCTCCTCTGTGGGCAATGGGACTCCTGCTGTGTCCATGTGGATAGTGTGGTCATCTGTCATGTCACCACAAGGAAGGAGGATGCAGATGCAGGAGTTACAAAACATGAAGCACTTTAATCACACAAATACTTAAACATTTGATAACACCATGCTAGCCAGCACTGAAACACAGGCAGTCTCTCTCTCTCTCTTTTAGCTACCTGAATAGGGACTCCTTTGACAAGGAGGAGAAGGAAGAATTGAAAGAGATGGAAGAACCAGAGACTTTACAACTGCCAGAGGTGAGGACAGGTTCAGCAACACTTGAGTCCACCAGACAACAACAGGGACTCCGCTAGAGCAGCCTAACCTACACTCAAAAGTGCAGTTGTATTAACCTGCACAGAACACAAGATGTGAGAAGTTATGGGTGAATATAAATTAATGCATATTAATAAAGTGCCCCTAAAGCAGTAGCTAATTTCATGTGGTGTAGAATAGAATAATCGATAACTAGACCACTTTTACCAGGGTGCTTCACTAAATGAGGCAAACCTGTTTAACATGTGAACAGGAGGATAAGATTTTGCCTACTGAATCCTTAGCGAGTGTCATACATTCACCCTTTTATAATGGCTCTACTGTTGAAGTTGAGATCATGCTATTGTGGTGGCCTAGGGTGCAAAGACCCCACCCGTCTATAAGTAATTTTGTTTTTTTGAAAAGGTAAGGTACACCTTTAGGATCTATGGGTCGCGCAAGCAAATGGATGGACACGCACATAGGTTAGCCGTCTGACATCTCTTTTTTAGGTTCTCTGACGCACTTCCTGTCTTGCTGCCGGTGCTTCCCAGCATGCTCCTAGCCTGTTTGTATTTCTGATTTTAGCCGCTAATTATAAATTCCAGTGAGTTATCTTAACTTTTCGGACGATTATTAAACTACTTCCATCGGTCTTCAAAGTCACCAGCCCATTGACGAGAGACGACTAGTCCGACAAACGGTAAGTTTCAGTATGCAGTTTGCCGAGCGCCTTCTCTGCACGGAGTGTGGCATGTTCAGTTCAGC
>JBBPCX010070639.1:0-10516 GCA_037974365.1 Hydrocynus forskahlii
CACACACACACACACACACACACACACACACACACACACACACACACAAACACACACACACACACACACACACACACTCCTTTTGCTAAGTGCCTCCCACAATGCAGGCACATGGCATTTCTGCCGAGTGTTAATTTGACAGCAAGGGTGTTATGTTCCAAAATCGAAGTTCCTTCGCTGGGTGAGATGCTTAATGAACGCAGTGGGTGTGTGTCTGGATTTTGAAGTGTGTGTGTTTGTATTGTTTTTTGGTTTTGTGTACTTATTTGTTTATTTATTTGCTATTATTGGCCTGTTCAGTTGTCATTCAAGAGTAACAGGGCTGTAATTATTACACACAGGGCTATGAGCTATTATATTTATGATTAATTGAGTAAACACACATACAAATTGTAGTAGCAAGCATTTGATTGTACATCATATACACGAAGTTCTGAGAAATCTGGTAAGCACCCCCCAAAGGGAGAATGATCAGACTGCTTGACACAGCTTTATAATGACCTATAGATTCCCTGTTTATCAGTCAACTTGCAGATTAATTGAGAATGTAAAGGATAAAATTAATATTAAGATTAAACTAATCTTGCCAGTTTTAAAGAATAATAGCCGCCTGCTGGTTACAGATAACTCCAGCTCGTGTTTGGAAAATGCTCAAACTTCACTGTGACCCAAATATAGCCTGCATGAATACAGTTAACAAGCTGCAACAAACACCTGCCTTTATCTCTTTTCCTATAGTCTCAATTACAATTTGCATTGTGATAGTATAACAATTACAGGTGTATGTTTTACTTTTATGCTATTCCAAGTCCTGCACCTTATGTTAAACGTAATCTGATGTGCAGTGTATATTTGTAAGTACAGCTACAGAATGCTCTGATAAACTTTGTCTCGTGGTGACCTTTAAATTACTTCAGATCATCAATACATGGGATATGTTACCTTTTCCATGTATCTCTTGCCTGATAAAGAGCTTGCACTGTCCCCTCACTGCATATCTGTCTGAGTGACTGAATGTGCCGTCACACCAAATGCACACTGTGTATCAAGTTCTCAGTCATTCATCATCCTTTCACACAGATACAGTGTCCTTCCCACATGTCAATACAATCCTATACTGCTACTCTCCAAAAGACTTGACAAGGTGGTTCCTGGCATTGTATGACATACTGTTATCTATTAAAAATAGACACCGACACTATATGGCCAAAAGTATGTGGACAGCCCTCCTGGTTGCTTTAGACACAATTCTTGCTAAAAGGTAAATAAAGTGAAGCATATAGCCATGCTTTACAGGCAAACATTGGCAGAAACATAGAGCTCAGTGACTTTTAACTTGGTCTAGTTATAGGTTGCCATGTTTGCCCAAAGTCAGTTTTGCCACATTCTGGCCTGGTCAGCTATATGTGCTATTATTGAGATATGAAATGAAAGTGTCTAGGAGCAACAACAACTCGGCCATGAAGCAGCAGACTACACAAACTCACAGAGTGGGCTGGCAGGTGCTAAAGCATGGCATATAATCTGTTGCATTACTCACTATAAAGTTTCAGACTACCTTTGAAAGTAACATTATACAAGAAGAAGAGCTTCATGAAATGGAATTAGATGGTCATGGTAGATTTCCATGGTACATTTCCATCAGCTGGTGGTGTAAAAGATGCTGTCTCTGGAGTTATGAATCATGCTTCATCTGGCTGTCTGATGGACAAATTTGAGCTACTTTCCAAAATATATGTTGCCAACAGTAAAGTTTGGTGGAGGGAGGCTAATGGCCTGGAGCTGTGTTTGCAGGTTTGTAATAGGTCCCATAGTACCAGTTAAATTTAATGTTAAAGCTATGAAATACACTTTACACAATAATATTTTTCCAACTTTATGTAATGTAATACATTTTACTCAATAATGTTTTTCCAACTTTGTGTATTGTACTTGGTATTGGGTTTAATGAACTGATCTGTAGTCTATGTCTTTGTCACTTGTGTTCCTATAAACACAGGCCCTGCTTTTTTGCACCAAGCCCCAGGGCGATTTTGTTTCATTCCACTGTATACCAGCATATAACTGGTGTGACAGAGTTCTTCTTAATTATAATTGTAATGTACATTTCCAGCAATGCAACAAATAATCAGAAAACAATATAAACAAAGACACACTCTTCCTACCACAATGTGTAGTCACTTGGATAAAACTCTTGCCCAGTCCCCCTAGCAAACTCCTCTGTCACAGTGCATCTGGCTCACTGCCCAGTCAAATCCACTACAGTGGTGAAAAGAGTCCCAGTCAGAATCTGCTTTCAGGGTAAGCAGTCTCCCAGCTCACGGCTCAGTCAAACTCCACTACCTTGTCAAACTCTGCTTCAACAGTGAAGAGTCTCCCCTCTCGCTGCCCAATCGGTCTTTGCTACTGGGTGAAAAGTGTCCCAACTTGTGGCCCAGCCAAACCCTGCTACTGGCTAAAAAGTGTCCAAGCTTGAGGCCGTGAAACTTTACTTCTGCGGTGAAAAGTCCTTGACTCACAGCTCAAAGTTTGTGGCTTGTGGACCAGTCAAACTTGGCTACAGAGTCTCTCAGCCAGTTCTGAGTCAACGAAGTAAAAACTCAGGACAATGGGGAAACTTTAATGCGACACCAAACATGTTTTGGCTGACTGACTCCATGGGACTGGAGTAAAATTATGATAGTGAAGTACTTCACATTTTAGAATAATTCAGTAGGTGGTTGGGAAATTGATGAGGACGGTCACAGAAGGGCTGTTCACTTCCATCCAGAAGAATCTCAGAGTGTGGATTCTAGATGTATGAAAACACTACACATTTTCAGGCTTTTAGTAGTTTTGTGGTACTTTGATGTGGGACTCATCAGTTTTTCTATTTCAGTTCAATTTTATTTATAAAGTGCTTTTTACAACCAATGTTGTCCCAAAGCAGCTTTACAGAATCCAAGTCTCTAGTGAGCCGACAAAAGTCCCTAAAGCTGGAGGGAGAAACCTCGGGAGGAAGACTCAAAAGGGGAACCCATTTTCCCTTGGTTGACCCAGAGAGAGAGAGTCTGTTTTGGAAAAAACAACAATAGAGGGCCTTCGTGTACAGCTTAATCACTGTTGAACAGTTGACAGTCTATGGCTAGTGGAATTGGTACAGTTAGAGGTAGTTTTTGTTAGAATAGTAACATAGAGTCTCTTGTCCACAGCAACAGGAACAACAAACTCGGAGTTTTAAACAGTTTTCAGTTGACAAACTGAGAAAGAGTCTTTGGAAATAGTGGTGAATGCCATGATAAGCATTCCTGAGCACATATCGTGTATTGTATTTTTCAGCAATGGGCATTTTTTCAACAGTGGCAATCATTGGTCTCACATCAAATAAAAGCTGCATAATAACAAGGACTGGATGTTATCTCACTGTGCCATTATCCTATTGAATTATTACACAGAATAAAAAAATCTTTGTATATTCATTCATTTTTAATGCTGTTTTTGTTTTTATAATTACTTTTTATTTTGCTCTTGAATAATTTCTGTTCTAATTTTCAAACCTTACGCTTGACCTTCAAGTGTCATAATAATATAGTTTTGCACTCCTGCCTTAACTGGATTCATTTCTTGGCCCTTTTCCAGTAAAGTTTACAGACTCTCCTTAATTTCTGAGTCATGTTCCAAGGTCTCTTCTACAATATTTCTTCTGAAAACTGTAATAGAAACATTTCATGCATGAATGAAAAGCATTTTCTGCCATGTCTTTGAAGCGTTCTGGCTTGAGAATCATATTCAGCATTTTCACGAAACTAAACTAAAAATCCATAAAAATAAAAGTGTCTTGTCGCCACATTCAAAGTGTCTATCTTTTAAATTTTTCAAGTCCCCCTTATCCCCCTCCTGGTTAATTACTATTAAAAAGCATAAAAGTGGAATTGTGAAAGAGGCTGCAGTAACAGAGTTTTTGTGTGTGGTCTTTAAGTGAAAGTGATGATAACCATTCTGTCATATGTGAACACACCACAGCACACAGTGTGACATTCTTCCTCTGTATTTAACCCATTCACCAAGTGAAGCAGGGGGCAGCCAGGAACACAGCGCCCGGTGAGCAGTGTGTGAGGACGGTGCCTTGCTCGAGTACCTCAAGCGCTTACCAGTCTTGGGAATCGAACCCACAACTTCTTGATCGCAGGGCAAACGCCCTAACCACTAGCCCACCAGCTTGAACTTTTCTCTTATTTGATATATCCTCTAAAAGACTGTGGTACTTTATGCTCCATCAAAGTTCCATGTGCATATGTGGAAGCAATTTAGCTTTTCTAGGTCTTCGTTTGAACTTCAAATCCTCTCTTTTTGCTGTCCTCCAGACTCTTAAGTGTGATGTGCTGTAACCTGGATTCTCTCCTGCTGCTGGAGTCCCAGTATAAACTTTCTGACATTTTGCTGCAGAGTCAGAAGGACAATGCCATAGATCCTTCCTCTGGTGAAGGGTAAGTGCATCTTTCTGACACATTGAAGTCCTGACAGAGTTCTGAGAATGGACTGTCTGGCAAAACCCACAGAGGTGATGTCAGCTAAGAGCAAATACCAGCCATTGCCCAGAGACATAAATTCAAAGATGATAAAATTATGTCATTTGAAGTAGGGATAGGTGTGTGTATGTTCGTTATTTAGAGAGATGAGATATGCAGAGAGGTCTTCAAACAGTGGGTTATATTACATTTATACGATGGTGTTCAACTAGTCTGTTTTTATGACAAATTTCCCAATTTTCTGTTCCTTAGTGAATTCATCATTGATGGCTTGTCTGTGGAGAGAAATCACTTGTTGGTTCGGACGAGTGTGATCGGTGGCCCCTCTGAAAGGAGGCTTCCTCCCAGAGCTCTGCAGAAGGTCAGCTTCATTTTCTCCTCTGCATTCCCATTTGGAGCTGCAACATATAGAAAACGTATTTGTATTGAAATTAGACTGCTAAATATTGCATTTGTGATGCCTTACAATATATTAAAGGGCCCATATCATCTCTTCTGGAATGAAAAAGGCTTAAAGTATGTAAATATTTTCAAAATTTAATTTTCAAAATGTATGTTCACACCCATCCATACAGTCCACAAAGCTGCAAAACCAGGCTGTTTTCAAGTTGTTGGTTTTTTTATGTCACACAACACATTTTTCAGCCTACAGCAATTTAGCCCCACCCCATTCACAATGAAGTTCTAAGTAGTTTTTCAACCTTTTGAATAAGCCATTCAGGAAACAGGTAATTTACATATATCAGTCTTAAAGACACAGTAAAAAACAGCATGCTTAATTCCAAGCAATACACAGTGATAACTTGTTATGT
This sequence comes from Hydrocynus forskahlii, assembly GCA_037974365.1. NCBI lineage: Eukaryota > Metazoa > Chordata > Actinopteri > Characiformes > Alestidae > Hydrocynus > Hydrocynus forskahlii. The sequence goes on from JBBPCX010070639.1 coordinate 5,321, forward strand.
CATGTAAAAATATATTATTATATATATGATTATGAATTAAATATTGTTACACAAAATCACACAGAAATTATTTAGAAGGGAAATGTAGAATACGGGCCCTCTAAAAACAGAAGAATGAGACTTCTGGTGGATTGCACGAAGACCTCAATTCATCAGAACACAATAACTCACCTGGAGCTGTTATTGGTCACCCTGTCAAACACTGTGATTGGTTAGATGCTCATTTGAATAATGTAGTATTTTAAATGTCAGTATTGCAGAGACTGATATTGTGATACGATTAGCAATGTAATGTGCAGCCTTACTCTGAATACGTTTCTAAATATGTTTCTGCCACTGTCTGCAACAGGATGCCACACTCCACTCCAGTTCCTCGGTACTGCACAATTTAATCTAATTCTTGGTATAGACACACACTTTGCTAGCTCATTATCAACCCCCTCTATGAGCCCGACACTAAACATTGTTATGGCTCTTTGGAAGTAGAGTTGTCACTTTTGTTTTCTTAAGCCCTATTAGAGGAAGATTAGTTTTATCTGAGTGGATTTTATCATTTAAAGATAAGATCCATTTTAATCCCCTGAGAATCTACAGTGAGTTGTTTTAGTCTGACTAATGATTGCAGTTTTATTTTAATCTAGTATGAAGGTGCAGCTCGTATGAATTTTACAGTCCATTAATAATTGCTGAAACCAGTATGAATCTGCAATGTGTGTCATCATGATTGTGGAGTGATTTGCATCCACTATAAATCTGCAGTGTGGTTTTTACAGTCTGGCACTAATAACTGTGTGTGTGTGTGTGTGTGTGTGTGTGTGTGTGTGTGTGTGTGTGTGTTTATTTGACAGTAGTGAGTGTGGATAGTCTGTGATTTGGTGAACCCAGATCTCATGTCAGTAAAAGCAATCCTGTTCTAGACCACCTCACACTATTGGAATAACAAAACCTCTTAATAGACACAGACATGCAGTATGTTGTTATTATTACTGTTATTGTTACTGAATGTGTCTTTCCTTTTAAAACACTATCATGAACCGTTGGACTCTGAGCTTTCAGTCTAAGCTATTCCAGCTATTCCGTTCCAAGCCAAACAGGCAGTCAAATCCCAGCATATTTTATTCCACAATCTCCTTTTATAAATATAAGTGTCCAATGCCCAATAGTGTTTTTGTTGTATCTTTTTAATGAGTTTCCTATTTATCCTCCTGAATTTTCCCCCAGAATCTAGTTTTGCCTATGGCAGGATTTAAGAGTTTTGCTATGGCAGGATTTGATTTTGTAGCAGTTTTCTTAGTAGTTGTTTTATTACTTTCAGTAATATTAGTGGTCTTTGTTTCAGGCGAATGATCCATACCCATGGCCAATGTTCTCATCCTTCCCCCTGCCCAGCTGTTACACCCTCGATGTACCGAAGACATCACGGACTAAACAAGGTAAGAAGTTAGTGTACATTTTTAACACTTTCAAGCATTTACCACTAATAATCTTGTCCTAAATTTGTGCAGCTCAGTTCTATCACTGTAGGCCTCGTTGTTTTATCGTGCAAGAAAACAACTAGGATTCTTCGTTTAGATTTGAATTTAACGACATTCTTGTTGACACACTTTTAATTCACGTGTTTCTCTGACAACTGTCAGGTCACATGATCACAATCTGAATGACGGTTTATATGTAGTCGTGACAATATGTAAGGCTCTGTAGAAACTAGGTCATGTTATTACCACACATTAAATTTCAATTTAAATAAAATGTTCTGCCCCTGACCCGCAGTCATTTATTTGTACACTGTTACTCTTTTGGCTTTCACAGATAGAGAAATCTGTCAAATCAGTTTTTCTTTATAGCCTCCATGAAATGCCGTATTCAGTATAAGGCATTAATGAAGCGTCTCACAGTAAAGACAATGTAAATGTGGACTATCTGGGATTTACAAGGCCACCATTGTGCCTCAGTGCCTCTGAGAGACTCCTCTATTCGCTCTGCTGTCATGGCGCTGCATCTTTATTTCAAAGTGACAGCTGTCTCTGTGACTATATAACCTAACGCTACAGTGACTCCCAGCTGCCAGCAGAGACATTTGTTTTTGACACAGGTCTCTGCACTTTACCATAAGCCTATTCACTGATTTAACAGCTCTGATTTATTCGGGTCTGTCTAGAAAAACATTTGTTTGGTGGGAGTAAAGAGCGTAGCATTTCTTGTCATTTCAAAGGTCATGGTTGGGTAACCATGGACAGCCTCAATTCGTTTGCTGGCAACAGGTTTTTAACTTTTCCAGTCAGAGGTAAATTCATAAATATGTGAACAGGTTTGGGTTGAAGTACAAAATGTCAGTAGTTGTGGATGCTTCCTTATCTGTTTGTCTTATTTTTTTTCTTTAACAGACTCTGAGGTCATTGCTTTCCTGGTCTCTTCTAAGGACACAGAAAGAGATGACAGCTGGATGGAGATCTGCAGGAGACACTACTGCAGAGCCGTTACCTCCAAATCCACTGCTCTCACTGCAAATGGTAAAGACAGACGTTGACATATTTTCGAAATGTTGTGCTTTAGCTGTTTCAGATGCTCTGAAAAAAGGATCTTTTGTTTTTCTGTGGACATATGCTATGGGCCAGTTTCCCAGACCCAGATTATGGCTAATCTGAGGCTAAAACCAATTTCAAATGGTGATTTTTAAACTGGCACTTCAGGTCCAAGACGAGGTCTCATGCCCATGTCTGGGGAAACTAGGTATATCCCTGTATGTGCAGCTGGTGGCCTGGTGGTTAGGGTGTTGCCCCTGTGATCAAAAGTTTGCGGGTTCAAATCCCAGGACTACTAGTGGCACCACTGAGGTATCCTTAAGCAAGGTACCATCCCTACACACTGCTCCCCTGGTGCTGCATCGCTGGCTGCCTGCTGCTTCACTTGAATGGATTAAATGCAGATAAAGAATTTCACACTGTTCACACTGTGTGCTGTGCTGTGGTGTGTTCACATGTCAACGCTTGCGCAGCTCTTTATAGATGAACCTGAAATAAGATTAGATAAAATAAATCCCACAAGAGGGAAATTTGCATTGTTGCGGCAGAAAGTGGACAGTACAAAGGTAAGAGCAGCAAAAGCAATAGAAAAAAAAATATACAACAAAGTATGAAATGTACACTATACATATAATATAAAATAAATAAATAAATATATATATATATAATGTATGTATGTCTAGTGGAGATATAAAGTTACCTATTTATAAAAAATGTGACCTTACAGGAAATAAAAAGTGACCATTTTTTTACTTCAGACTTGACCTCTTTCAGGGCCTCATTCAAGATGATGGAACATTAATGTCAAAATCTGACTGCATTCTGCCATGAGAGCTCATAGATGGAGCTCCATCACTCCATCACTCTAAAGAAGGCAGCTCTCATGCTCCACAGCCCAGCGCTCTATTTATACGGCTCTAGGCAGAGCCTGACCTTAGTCATAATGACCTCAGGGTCATGTTAAACTGCTCCAGGACTTCCTTGATGTATTAGCAATGATTTTATAATGGATACAAGCTGTCACATGCAGCTGAAAACTTATGTCAGCATTGGGTTAATGCCTTAAAGTAGCTGCATTTACTTTTGGATAGTGTAGTGCATATTTGGTGACTGTGTTGCTGAAGGATAAGTTCTTCATAAAGAATTAATGCACAACAATTTCAATGCGCTATAAAATATCATTTTTCCTCACAGTCATTGCTGCATACTTCATTTCATTTAATTTTGTGTTGACTGTTTGTCTATTAGGCACCAGCCCTAACTCTGTCTGCTAAATGGACAGTCAGTTTTTTCAGTGTGATAATTAAAGGGCTCCTAAGCAGTGTATTTGTGTTGGAAAGGACGGAATAGTGTAATGGGATAAAGTTAATGTAGTTTCCATTTTCCTTGGCCAGCTTCTTCAGGCCTTTAAAGTGCTTCATTCAGAGACGTACTGTGGACATGGGCCCAGCGATAGAGTGTCTTTAAATGGTGCTTTTCAAGAAGAGGTAATTTGCACAGGTCTCCACGGTGTCTGTTCTCTCCTGTCGGGTTCGTAGCCTCGGAGGCCTCCTACTAGCGCGGAGATGATACCTTGATTAGAGGTCTTTCTGAAAGAGTGATCAGGAGGTCGACTCTGTAGCAGTACTAGTTTTCTGGGAGCCACAGGCAGGGTGTGCAGAAACAAATTATGCTTTGAATTTAGCTGATTTCATCTAAATGTCTTTTTAGTTTTTTAGTTGAGTTCAAATACACCCATGATTTCCACAGTAACACCATCACTGCCAAAAATAGGAAAACTGAAAGGTAATTCAGTGAGGTGAAGTTATGTATCATGTTAATGTTCAAGAATAATGTGAAGATAATAAAATGTCTCTTTTCATATTTGGGCTAGTGTTATAGTGCCATTATCAGGAAATGACTCCTGTTTGATTATTTTTCAAATACACTGCCTTCTTGGGTTTATCAGTGCTTTTACACATTCTCTTCCTTGAGGCTACACTTCAGTCTTGCTGGGTTTTCTCTCTATTTCTGCTTAGCTAACTTACAATCCCAGTGGATTTATTTACTAAAGCTAAAACATCACTTACACACGAAGCTGTCACCTCTGGTGTAGAGCAGATCATAGTGTGAAATGTCTGTAAATGCAAGCTGAATAGTCTCCATGTTGATCAGTAGGCACAGTCTAAGTGTCTTCATGCATCATTAACTTCAAAACTCAGACGCCCTCCCATGCCGGGGGCAGAATACTGGGGTCATGTTTGTGCTCACTGATTAAAATTCGGAGGATATTTGAAATGCATTTTCAATACATCAGTTTAAATTATGTCAGTTGTTTTTTTAGCTTTGTTGGAACAAAACCCTGTAGCTCAAAGTATTTGTAATAAATAAATAAATGGAAACTTTTCATTTCAGATAAAGAAAATTACATCAAAAACTTTTAATGGAAGTCAGAGCAAACATATTTTGGTCCATTTGTGTGTGTGTGGTGTGTGTGGTGTGTGTGGTGTGGTGTGTGTGTGGTGTGTGTGTGTGTCTGTGTGTGTGTGTGTCTGTGTGTCTGTGTGTCTGTGTGTGGTGTGTGTGTATGTGTGTGGTGTGTGTGTGTGTGTGTGTGTGTGTGTGTGTGTGTGTGTGTGTGTGTGTCTGTGTGTGGGGTGTGTGTGTGTGTGTGTGTGTGTGTGTGTGTGTGTGT
>JBBPCX010070640.1:0-10516 GCA_037974365.1 Hydrocynus forskahlii
CTAAAGAGATCACTTCAGAAACACACGTCCTACCCACACCCCACTCAACATCAGTGGCTCTGCTGTGGAGATTGTTAGGAGTACCAAGTTCCTCTGCAACACCCCCACTTTTGCTGAAAGGCGATTCCCCCCCCCACAGTCAGCACGCAGACATATTCTCAAAGGCACGCCAGTGATGGTGCTCATCAGAGACAAGGGAACGAGGCAAAGTCTGCTAAGTCCCTTTGCACACTCTTTTTGAGGCCTGGAAATCGCGTCCGGCTGGGTTTTGGAATTGTCGGGGATTTTGAGCATTCGTCACGTCACGGGCATCTCTCATTAACTGGTTACTGTCCTACACTGTTCACTTCCACTCTCGCTGCGGACCCGAGAGATAGATGAGTGAGGGGGATAAATGAGTCAGCACGTGTATCTTTTTGTAAATCGTTAGTGAATTTACAGGCGTTTAGGCATTTTGTACTGCTGATATTGAATTTTGGTCTCATCCGACCAGAGCACCTTCTTCCACATGTTTGTTTTGTCCCCTACGTGGCTTGAACCAAATTGCAAATGGCCCTTCTTATGGCTTTCTTTCAACAGTGTTTACGATAAGATAAGATAAGAAAGAACTTTATTTACCCTGAGGGAAATTCTGTCCTACACATGCTCAATGCAACAAGTGGAACAGGAGGAAATAAAGATATACAATAAGAGTTAATAAAAGAACAGCAGAATAGTGCAAATATAATATCAAAATAACTCTAACAAAGTAACAATATAACTATGGCAGATATAATAAAATACCATTATTAGTGCAAGTGGTTATGAAAAGTGACATAGTGTTTGTGCCATGAATAAAAAGAGAGGTAGCAGCATGTGACGAAACAAATATTCAGTGGCAAACAGATGAGTAAATAAAAGCAGATGAGTAATATTGCACAATCCGAGTGTGAACCAAATTACATTAATATTAATCCTGAGAGGATCACCTACAGAATGAGGAAGAGTTATACAGTCTTATTGCCACAGGCAGGAAGGACTTCCTGTGGTGTTGGGTTCTGCATTTAAAGGTGATGAGTCTTTTGCTGCGTGTGCTTTGATGGTCCGTGATGGAGGCGTGCATGGGGTGAGAGGGGCTGTCCACGATACCGAGAAGCTTTTTAGCATTCTCTTCTCAGACACCTCCGCCAGGGTCTCCAGTCTGACACCCAGGACAGAACCAGCACAGAACCAGGACAGAACCAGCACAGAACCAGCCTTTTTAATCAGCGTGTTCAGCCTGTTGGCCTCAGCTGTCCTCACCGCACTGCCCCAGCACACCGCTGCAAAGAACACAGCGCCCCCTACCACAGAGTGATAGAACATGGTCAGCACACTCCTGTATTCATCACACGCTTTTAGCAGACACTTTTATCCAAAGCGACTTCCATTCCCTAGCTACGGGGGCAGTCTCCCTTGAGCAACTTGGAGTTCTTGGGTCTTGTTTAGGAACCCAGTGGTGGTATACTGAAGGTAGTATTCGAACCCATGTCCTCTTGGTCCAGAGGCAAGTATCCTACCCACTAGGCCACCACAAACACCCACAATGGCTTTCTTCTTGCCATTCTTCCATAAAGACCAGATTTGTGGAGTGCATGACTCATAGTTGCACTGTGGACAGATTCTCCCACCTGAACTGTGGATCTCTGCAGCTCCTCTGTTCCTCTTGGTTGCTTCTCATATTAATGCTTTCCTTCCCTGGTCTGTCAGTTTAGGTGCATGGCCATGTTTGTAGGTTTGCAGGTGAGTCATTCTCGTTCTATTTATAGACATTGGATTGAATACTGCTCCGTGAGATGTTCACAACTTGGGATATTTTTTCACAAACTAACCCTGTGTTAAATGTCTCCATAACTTTTACCCTGACCTGTCTGGTGTGTTCCTTGGTCTTCACAATGCTGTTTGTTCACTAATGTTCTCTATCACACCTCTGAGGACTTCACAGAACAGCTGTATTTATAATGAGATTAAACTACACACATATCAACTCTATTTACTAATCAGGCGACTTCTGAAGGCAATTGGCTGCACTACTAGTTTCCTTGTCGCTGAGGCACTATGCAACTTTCACTTGATTTGACTTGAACAGTGTGAATTAAATAAGAATTAAACAGATCTTTAACAGATTACATCGAAAAAGATTTTTAGTATTCAGCCAGCACTAATCTTTCAATGCTGGCCTTTAATCAAAAAGACTGGACACCCTTGGTCTAGTAGTATTGGCGCTCAAACTGGTCCCCACACACAGCATTTAGAATAGACTAAGATATGGCCTATCTAATTGCCCCCTCGTTGTATTGTGATTAGGCTGTTATAAAGGCTAAAGTCAAAAGTCAGTATCTATTTAATTGGTGCATTTGTCTTTGTCAAATTCTATTAAATCTGAATTAAATAGTAGATAACAGATTAATTTTGTTTATCAAAAATTGTGTATTTGGAAAAAGATGCACTGTAGTTGGAAAAGGTCAACACTAGTGGGATTCTCCTGGAATGTCATGTGCACAAGTAGAGTGACGCGCAAAGGTCATCGGAAATGAGCGCGTCACAGAGTATATAAACAGGAAATGGGATTTCCTCTATGCTCATTCACTGAGTTCACCCTCGCCCTGTCTCCTCAACTCCTCAACTCACATGAGTACTCTCTCTCTATTTGTGCATGAGTGTGAACGAAAATTCTGGTGGGAATCCAACTGTAGTTAAGAGCGTTCACAGAACAACGTGCGTGTGTAAACCAGCCTTCTGGCTCCTGTCCGCGTTTGGGCTCTTCCACCATGCTACACGGGCGAACTCCAAAAGACAGGTACATTCTCGTTCACTTCCTCTACTCGTGACAGAATGAATGAGCCTATTGTTGTGAGCCCAGTGGATTGGGCCACGCTGATGACGGTGATAGACCGGCAGGGAAAGAAGATGCGGGATGTGGACGAATTTAAAAAACAGGTCACTCTCCTGCAACAGGCTTGCCCCGAACCCCCTGCCGCGATACCTCCGTCTCAACTGGTCGCTCCGTCTCCTCCTACTACTCCCTCCTCATCATCACTCCGTGTTCTACCCAAATTATCCTTACCCGAGAAATGGAATGGTGTAGATGGGAAGTGTGAGGTCTTTTTAACATCACTCGCTCTCCTGTTTGAGTTCCAGCCGGATCGCTATCCACTGATCGCTCCAGGAGCACACTTCTCGTCTCCCTCCTCACCGGGCAGGCAGCAGAGTGGGCTTCGGCAGTCTTGACGTCTAACACCGTGGATTGTTACATCTATGACAACTTCTCAACCAAACTTCTCAAGGCTGCCCTCCAACATCCCGACAGCGAGGTAGAGATCGTCCGGTGAGCAAATTCCCTGCGGAGTTTTGTACCCTCGCTGTGCTGACGGCGTGGGGCGACTCTGCGCTCTGGACGGCCTTCTACGAGGGGCTGGCTGTCTGCATTAAAGATCAGCTGGTCGGACGGGAGCTTCCCAAAACTCTGGAGGGACTCATCCAACTATGTATGCAGATCGATCAGCGCATGAGCTCCTGTCCCAAGTCGGCTCCTCGCACCCTGCCGCCCACACCATCTACAGCACCCTTCAAGCTGGTGGCTACCACCTCGGATCCTCCACCTCCGTCGGATGCCCACTCAGGAGCCAGGGAACCCATGCAGTTAGGGTGCACTTCCCTGAGCCAGATGGAGCGAACCCAACGCTACCGTGAAGGGTTATACGCTTACTGTGCATCCCCTGAGCATCACTGTGCCATCTGCCTGCTCCGTCCGTGAAATGGTCAAACCCGGTGAAGAAGGGGAGGTCTTCACCTGGGTTGTCTCTCGCCCCCTCCACTAATCCGACCATTTCCCGATTTATGATTCAGGCCCACATCCAGCTCAGCCACAAACAGGTCAGTGTCACTGCTTTTGTTGATTCAGGGGCAGCTGGCAAATTTATTGACCATTCTGGGTGTGGATATCAAAGCGTTATCCCAGCATCATGGGCTATCCGTGGCTGCTGCAGCATGATCCACTCATCTCATGGCGACAGCAGAAAATTCTTCATTGGGGCTCGACGTGTCAGGAGCTTTGTTTCATGGTGACGGCTGGGATGTGTTCAGGGGAGTCCCAAGTCTCCGATGTTGATGCCTCCGCCATCCCGGAGCCGTACCAGGACCTCCGTGAAATATTCAGCAAAAGTAGGGCCATCCGATTACCACCTCACAGGCCCTACGACCTGGAGATCAATCTCCTGCCCGGCACGATCCCCCCCCCCCATGGCCGGCAGTACACCCTGTCCAAGGACGAACAGCGAGCCATGGAAGAGTATGTGGCCGAGGGGCTCCGTCAGGGCACCATCAAACCCTCTTCCTCTCCAGCCGCCGTGGGATTTTTCTTCGTAAATAAGAAGGATGGCAGACTCCGGCCCTGCGTCGACTATCGGGGACTCGACAAGATCATGGTGAAAAACATGATCTTATGTGAGTACTCTCTCTTTACTGCATGAGTGCGAACGAAGATTCCGGTGGGAATCCAACTCTAGTTAAGAACAACATGCGTTTGTAAACCAGCCTTCTCACTTCTATCCGCGTTTGGGCTCTTCCACCACGCTACCTGGGCGAACTCCAACAGATAGGTACATTCTTGTTCACTTCCTCTACTTGTGACTTGGAATGCTGTTAGTCTGAGGATTTCAAACTGCGGCATCAGGCAGACTAAACTTTTTCTTTTTTTGACATAAATTTTACATTTCCACACAAATCACCACCAGAACCTGGAGGATTATTGGGCAGTACTGGAAGCTGTGGCTTCCTTTTAGAGAAATATCGCTGACGAATTACCTTAATGGGACCCTGCATGAGATCAGATGTACTGTGTCCAGGTTGAAATGGGGAGAGTGTAGATGAGGAATAAATATGTATTTGCATTCTGTCTTTCATTATTTTATAGGACAGTTAAGGGAAACAAACTGTCATGAGGATGTATTGGATATCTACATATGACCGAACTGGTTAAAACTCATATTTAATATCAACACTCCTATCGGCTTTGAGGTGTGAAGGGTGCTTGATAGTGCTAGGCAGTGGCAGCATGTCTATATCTTGAAAATCTTGTGGTTGTGAAAATATCTATTTCAGCAGTCATACAAATAAAGGAAATTGCCCCACACCCACCCAGAGTGCAAAATGCAAAGAGAATGTGATAACACTTATAATGAAACAATGTGATGAAGATAAAGGAGACTTTTGAAGTGGGTTCTGCTTCAAGGTTCTTTGTGAAGTGAATCATTGTAGACAAATGTACAGACTGTTTTCTTTACAGGAACAGTGAATGGAACCAACAGTTCCATTCAACTGTCACGTTCCCCTTTAACTCCCGAATGAGGGCAGGCACATAGGCAGACATCCATGGTTCAATACTTTCTTTTATTCAAACAAAAACGAACAAAGGCACGAGGGCCAGAAACAAACTCAAAAGGCTGTAAACAAAACGAGTCAGGAGAAATACAAACCAGACGCAGCATGACAGTGGACCGACCCTTAAACTGAGAAACAGTGAAACTTAAATACAAACCAACAAAGGACATGAGCCAATCACTAACTGCACTTCTTTAACCAAAACACAAAACATCTAATGTAAAAGACCTTTTTCACAACTTCCACATTTTTGACCAGAAATACGCTGGTATACAAAAAGGCCACAAGCAGAGATCTCTTGTTCTTGTAATGTACCAGGCTGTTCTTGTAATGCCCAAAAGCAGCCATTTCTATATTTTCATTCCTTCCCTGTTAAGTTTGACATGAATGGATTCAGGCTATCCAGTGGGATGAAGGACCAAACTTCACAACTTCACAGGCAAGGTGAACGGTTTTCGGTCCAGATCTCCAGGGGTGTTTTTTTTTAATTAAATACATTAAAATCCCACATTTAGAGTCGCTGTTTGTAAAAGTGCATTTAGGTAAGAAATTCCACCTTCTTTGATGTTATGTCTTCATGGTAGAGTGGTGCATTGCCTTCTTCAATCACTGTAACAGCACTGTAACAGTCAATATTTTAGCACAGATAACTTAAAGGGTTTAAAAGCATTCCTTACCTTATATCACTGTGCCTAATTCCCTGTTTTTGTGTTGTAGCCTAGTTTGTAAAACTTGTTAGCCTACCCATCCTGCTTGTTACCGGTACATGTCATGTAACATTGACGGGTTGAAAGCTACAATGCTATGCAATGCAAATGATCAGTGTCATTCATAATAAAATGGATGAAATAATTCTTTATGGCTACATAATCTGAAACTCATAAATAGGCCTACTTGTTCATTTCCATAAACTTTTGAAGTTGGTAATGTCACGCACACCAGAGCACGTGAAGTCAATCGGTCTTGGAAATGACTCACGCCTAGACAATATAAACAGGAAGTCTGAGTTACTCTGCGCACAGACATTGGAGTTTCATGTCCCAAAGACGTGTCGCCCTTCTCGCCTCTCTTTCTTACCTCTCTGTGTGTAAGAGAATGCAGGTTCCTTTGGTGGGAATCTTTACTCCTCTTGTGGAGTGTGATCAACCAGCTCCCTCGTGTAATCCGCGACTGGGCTCTTCCGTCACGCAACATTTGGGCAACCCAATAATGAGTCATCTGTCAATCCTTGTGACAGATAAAAGAAATAATGTTATCCACATGACTTTATAAGTACACTAAACTGAATGGAGGACTGAATTTTGTCTTCTCAATCACCACAGGTATGCTAGATGAGACCATGGATTACATCCAAGATTTAGAAGCCAAGCTGAAGAAAACAGTATCAATTTGTGTACCAGGATTAATTTATTGAAATTAAAAACCATTAATTTAACAACTGATTTATTGCAATTCACTTTACATTTTACAGTATCAGTAAGACAAGTAGGAGCATTAGTGAGACACTGATGTACTTAATTGCTGAATAAATTAACTATACAGGTTAATAAATGAACATGTAAAATGTTGAATGATTAATATACTGATCAATAAAAAAAACTGATGAATAAAAAACTCCAGAGGTCAGTCTTATTGATATAGGAGGGCCACAATGTGGTTTCAGAAACCTTTTCCCGGTATGCAGCTGCAAGAAAAGGCCATCAGACGTCCACTGTCAGCGGCAATTGATATCTATACACCAAATGAAAAAACATAGGGAAATACTAATGGGCATGGTGTACATGACATCACTGCTCATAATTAGTACATCACTGTCAGTGGTAAACAGAAGTAACAGTTTAAGGAAAGAGTTGAAACAGCAGTAGATATTTATAGCTTATGGAATGAAATGGAAAAGAAAGAGCTGAGTCAAAGCTCCTGCACATCATTAAGGTAGATTTCCAGACTTATGCTGGAAAACACCTAGCTTTACTCTTTAAATCAATACAACATAAAACACGGCACTCCTGTGGCCAGCAAGGCTATACAAACAAAATAGTGTGTGAGAACCTTTCTATCTACTCTGTAGCTGTGCAGAAACTCAGCAGAAAGAAGCTCAGGGAACTTGTGGTCGTGAGGTAGTTCGAGGGTATCCTCAGCTGAACCACATCCATGAGGATATCCATGAACAACCTCATGACCACGAGTGTTATCTTGCTTTAGTAGGGTAGTCCATTTCCTCCATACTATACACACACAACCCTATAAACCTAACCCTAGGCCTAAGTGGACATGCAAATGATTTGTCATTGTAGCTAACAGTTCAGTAACAGCATGATTGCCCTCTACTTACCTTGATACTTATGGACACATCCTTCTTGGAAAAATTTGTAACCTTGATCAAGGTTGCTCTTTCTTGTGACAGAGTTTGCCTCCACAAGTTTAGCAACGTCAGCAAATGTAAATTTGGGCAAATTTGTAAGAGAAGTGTCACGTCGGGTAGGTGCAGACACACGTGCAGGACACGGCTTTAGGGGAATACCTTTTTCTCTTTATTTAAACAAAGTTCACAAAAGCTCCTTCCGTTTTCCAAAACGGAAAGACCAATACAAAAACCAAAACTCAGATACTCTGAGGCGTGGGTCGGGTGGAGAGGCTTGGGACAAGGCTGAAAACAAAATACAGATTAGCGATAGCGTTCTCCCTTTAGACTGAAACACTGTCCCGCTCCGTGGCGTAAGCCCTTGGTAGGGTTCCTCGTTCACGCCTATACAGAAACACACAGATGTGTTGACTCTTCCTGATTCTCCTCCTCCGTCAGTCCGTGCGTGGACACAAAACCGGCCATGAAACTCCAACAGACTGTGAAGAACTTGCTCCGTGTTGCCACTCGAAAAGTGGGAGATACACAGTTCGTTTCCTTGTTTTACTCACGCTCCGTTTCCCCAGAGCAGCCCGAGTGGATACCTGTTAGTCCCAGCCTCTGACCCGACTACTGTAGAGCTCAGACTATGAGCTTGGTGACCACGCAATGATTCCTAGGAGCAGCAGGCTTTTAAACACACCTAAGGACTCAAACAACCAATCACACAATGCAGACAATAACACAAGTAACTACCATCAATTAACTCACTACACAAGACAGGTGGACTTGTCATCAGGTACCTAGCAACCCTGGTAACGAGCTAATCCAGTTCCGGTGTGACTCTGGGTTGCTAGGCGCCTGATGACACAAGCACGCACTCACCCTCACCACGTGCCCAGGGCTGTGGCCTAAAACTCAGGGGAGGAGCTGCGTTGGGGGCGTGACCGAGGTGGAGCTGACATGACAAGAAGTTGTGTACACACACGGGGTTTCTAATGCATTGACGCTTGACGGGAACTAAGTTTACCCTACGATTACGTATTTCCGGTTTTCGTGAAAAAGGTCTATAATGCGGAGACAATAGTGACCTGAATGTTTCAATTTAGAAGTCCTTTAATGAAACAAACAATGGCGCCCTCTAAACAATGGCGGCCTCTTTTGATGGCAAATCTTTAATTAAAGCAGCTTTCTTTTGGGGACAGCACAATGAATGGACGTTAATGTTTTGGGCCGAAATTTCCTCAAAACTACAGTACAGTGTACAGTACAGCATGCAACATCATCCCTCAGCAAATGATTATGAATCTGAGACTGCTGGGCCTGAACATATTGCTCTGCAACTGGATCCTGGACTTCCTGATTGGGTGACGTCAGTCAGTCAGGATCAGGACCAACATCTCCAGCACCATTGCTCTGATAAGAGGAGCTCCCAGGGCTGTGAGGTCAGTCCTCTGCTGTTCACACTTCTGACCCATGAGTGTGTAGCAATGCACAGCTCTAACCACCGTCATCAAGTTTGCTGAAGTCAGGACTGAGGTGCGCCTGTATTTTTATCCTGGCAGGGTGTGGAAATTGTACTGCATCAGATCGCAAGACCCTACAGAAGATAGTAAGGACCGCTAAAAAGATCATCGGGGTCTCTCTCCCATCTGTAGCCACCAGGATTGTGGATTCAAGATTCAAGATTCAAGTGAGTTTATTTTCAGCCCAGCAACATACACAAGTACACAGAGGGTTGAAATAGCGTTCTCTGAGGCAAACAGTGTAGGACAAAGACAGACAAACTCCCCTCACACACCCTCTGTTCCTTCCTTCCGTCTGGTAGAAGGTTTCACAGCATCTGGACCTTCTCTGCCAGGATGAGGAACAATTTTTCCCCCCAAACTAGTTTTTCTAAATCAGAACTAAATAAACTATACATCACATAAAAATCACACTATACTGAACCACTCAAACTGTATACACACACATTAAATTGTTCCGTCAAAAACAGAGAAAACTTATTCCCCTACTGCCACTGTGAATGTGTTTATTATTTATTTATTAATGTACATTTTTTTCTAATCCTGTTGCTGATACTTGCTATATTCGTATAGTTATTGCTATCTACTGTAGTCTTTGCACTATTTATACAGTTAACAGCTCTCTTGCTAGAATACAGTGTGTCATAATGCTGTATTCACTCACATTAGTACTGTTACTGCTCCCATGTTTTCATGTCCTAAAGGAACGTTGTTTCATTTCACTGTATACTGTGTATATGGTTGAAATGACAGTAAACACCTGCATGAGGAGCCGTTTAGGACAAAATACACTGAAACTTGTGCGCGTGCTCTCACCTCTCGCACACACCACTGAAACACTGGCGCTCTTGTGCGCTGCCTGTTCATGAGTGAGAGAGCACAGTTCCCAGTGTACCAGGAAGTCATTTCATTGTAACAGGAAGGCAAAGCAGCGTTTTCTTTTCAGCCAGGAGAGACTTTTTGAAAGACGCTTTCAGCCTCTTTTAACAATAATAATAATGCGACCTCTCATTTTAGTTTTTTTCAGCATTTTTGTTTTGAGTGGTGTTCCTAACTGTGAGGATATTTTTTTACTTTTTTCTCCTTCCAGTTGCAATGAAATTACTTCTGGTAGCTCTGAAAATTGATTTGTGCAGACATCTATGCACACACACTTGCAGAGTTAGTTCTTAAGTGAACTAAGGGAACAGGCTCCTGATCGATTTTGTTTATTTATTTACAAACTGAACTCTCAGTAAATTTTATATAT
>JBBPCX010070642.1:0-7500 GCA_037974365.1 Hydrocynus forskahlii
GAGAGAGAGAGAGAGAGAGAGAGAGAGAGAGAGAGAGAGAGAGAGAGAGATTGATCAGGTTAATTCATAGAACACAAATGCCTATTTAATATTATGATTCTGTTTTTCACTAATAATTACATAATACTGGAAATATTACATATGCAAGTATAATAATAATAATTTAATGCCACATGTAGTTTTTAAAAAATTGTGTTTTATTAAAATGCATCTAAAACTCAGAAAACAACACCAGGCAGGTTACAGGACAACATGACTATGGCTGTGTCCAACCCTGTGTGTGTCTATGGCTCACTGCCCATGCAGTCTCATAAGTCAGTGCCTTAGAAGTCAGTGTTGTGATGAAGGTGGGTCTGCATTATGCAAATGCCCCTTTAACCAGTCAGAGTGTTTCTGACAGGGTGATCGATCACAGCTCCAGGTGAGTTACCCAGCGTTCTCATGAAATGAGACAAATTATATTATCTCCAACTATTAAAAACACTGATTGTGTTTTTAAAAGGCCCATATTTTCCTCCCATTTCATTTTTTTTCCATGTTTGTCTGGATTTGTGCACAATTATGTAAATTATAAATCCGCACAGTTCATTCTTAAATGACCATTTTCAACCTCAATTTCTCTCTTTAAGATAAATATTTGTAAATTATCTCTTTTCTGACTGGCTTGGCTATGAACCCAAGCACAAATGTGTTTAAACGTGCACTTCTAATGGTGGTGCACTAAACATTTTTCATATACACACATGTATAACTATATACTTACTATTGAGTGCACGTCTCTGTGTTATAAAATGTAGTGAAGTGACCATTTTTTGTCAAACCACATATACATACATACATTCACGGGCACTCAAGTGTCCTTTGACACACCCCCAGGTCGCGTCCCAAACTGCACATTGCAGCACTAAATAGTGTGTAGTAGAAAAGGTACCAACAATAGAAGTGCCCTCAGTAATGTGGAGGGTAAAGGGAGAACGCCTGTGGTTTGGGACGCAGCCTCAGTGTGGGACACGTCAGTGTTCAGTCCTGGTTCTGTTCCGGCAGAGAACAAACCCAGCTCTCTCCGACCCACTAAATATTCACCCACGCTAATTATAAATATATCTATATGTTCTTAACAGGGTTTCACACCCTGATCACTAAACCCAGATGGCATATGCGACCACATTTCATTTGCATAGTAAGTAAATTCAGTCATCAAATGAAGCTGTTTCTATTTAGCTCAGCCAGCTAAGTTAGCCAGGATAACCCAAGACATTACAACCGTATTAAGATCCCAGAATAAATCGAATAACTACACAGCATGGCGAGCTGAGTGCATGTCTGTGATCCTGCAGGTTAGAGAAAAGACAAACCTGCAGGGTCAATAATAACTAAAGACAAGGATCGTTTAAGTAATGCCGGCATCCTAAATAATTTAATCCTAATCTTAATTTTGGGATTACTCCAGATTCTTAAATAAAGAGTTAAGAAATAAAGGCGTACCCATCTTTTATTCCCAGAAGAGAATGCTGTAAAGTGACTTTAATCCGGACAATCCAGAGAGATCACAGCACATCAACTCTCTCCAGTCTCTCCTTCTTCATTTAGACTGGAGCACGGACTCAGCGCCGAGCTGCACTACTGCCACCTACAGGACAAGACATGAAGAGATTTCTATTTTTCATTAATTGATGTACTGATTTGTTTAGTTATTTATTGTTTTTTATTGTAAAAATGAAATGCGAGTGACATATCTGGCATATATAATATAAAGTAAGAATATATTATACAATCTCTCTCTCTCTCTCTCTTGCTCTCTCTATATATAAATATATAATTATATATGTATATATATTTACAGAAGATGAAATAGATCAATATACAGAAATGAAATAGAAGATATATATGCATATATACTATATACATATTTAATAGAAGATCTCTATATATAAATATATTGACACTATATATATTTATATCTAGAGAGTTTCTATTAATAACAATTTCTTTATTTATATATATATATATATATATATATATATTTTAAATCTATAGCAACATTTTCAATATATTTTAATATATATTAGTTAATCTGCAATTTCAGGAATATTCTGATCGATGGACTTTGCTCATCATGCCTTACCTAATCTCCATAGAAAAGCATTAGCAATACAATAGTATGAGAAGCTGCATTTATCCCAAATCCAGCCTAGGGAGATGAGCTCTGGACAGATGGAGCTCCATCCAGTACTTTTGGGGACGATTTAAAGTGATCATCCTGCATCAGCACCTGACCTCACTAATGCTCTAATGTCTGCAATCAAATCCTCACAGCAATATCATCCAGTAGAAGCTGTTACTGCAGCAAACCCGTTAACCCCCTTTGAGCAGGTGTCTACAAACTTCTGGACAGGCTGGGGAGCAATTTCTGGAAAAGGTCTCCTCCGCCCCCTGGTGGACATAAGTGCACAACACATTTTTTATGTAAGAAGCTATTTTATTGACACATGATGCCAGCCTATTATATACAACATATTAATATTTGTTTTAGTTTTTAAAAAAAATAAATAAGGTTTATGAGAGTTAATGCTGTTTTTTTTATCACCACGTTTTTCGTTCCCATTATGTCCACAGAATTCCAGCACGCATGCTCTCGTCGCTCCATCTGGACCCTCACCGTGGAAGACACGAGTCATGTGCTTGTAGGAGCAGCACAAGCAGCATCCGAGAAACTGCAGAGGAACATGGATGGGCATGAACTGGACCTCTCACTCGCTGGACCAGTCCTCAGTTCTCAGTCATGCTGTTTTTGAACAGGGTGGTATTTCTGATCGTTGATACCAGCGCCTCGGGCCGCTCCAGTCTGGGGGATTTTTAGATTTTTAGACCCACGTCAGATGCCTCACCTCCAACGGACGCACAATCTTCAACGTTTACATGAACCTGGAGGGAAAATAGCATTTTCAGCCAGCAGAACCCATCCCTAGCCATGACAGACGCCGAATTACAAACCTTCACATCCATCATGGATGCTCTCGTGCGCATCAGCGTGAGTAACAACAGTGTTCGCCTGTTACTCGTCCATTTCATTTGTTTTATTCATTTATCTGGGTCGTGCCAGCTTTCTTTCACAGCCTAGTTAGTTTCCCGGTGACAGAAATAGCTGCAGATTACCTACCTGTCGAGCAGGCCAGGCTAAAGTTGGTAGGGTCCGTTCCACCTTAACAGATGCTCCAGTGACGGTGTGCCTTCTTTCCACCACAGTGCTTCTGCTGCTCCAGTTAAGGTGGAACCGGGAAAAAAGCCAATAAAACTTTACTTTCTGATTTCTCGATGCACGCTGTCGATCATATATAAAAATAATGCGCATTCACATATATTCATATATCACTATAGCCATTTTCAGTATATTTTAAAACAAAAACAGGCCTATCAGGTGGTCACGGCTAGTTTCAACGGATAACAACGCCTTTATCTTATGTGTAGCTCTAAGAATGAGTGTATTAAATATTATTCTACGGACCCTATTTTGTCAGTGATAACAGTATTATATCGAGGTGTAATGTTGATGTATATATAGAAGAAAAAAAAGAAATAGGAGAATATTATTAAAAAAAAAAAAAAGATAATAAACAACAGGGCCCTAGCCTGCTGCTGTGCTGGAGCTTGTTGCCATAGTGACGGAGCGTGCAAAGATTCTGTCGGACGAGCCGATTCGTCCGTTTGAATTAATCGAATGTGCTTTATATTAATGTGACATTTCTTTGATTAATTAATGGGGTAACGTTGTGATATATAAGCTGATATAAACGTGTGGGGTTAAACGTAATGCAGAGTTTTACGTAATAAAGAGTTTTATCACAATCTTTCAGCCCATAACACCAACATTGCGTAGAAGCTACAAAAGATTCGACTCGTTCGAGCGTGTGAATCGGTTTGTTGAAAAGAACCAGTTCAAGGTCCTTCATTTTTTGAGATGCGATCAGTCGTATTAATGTATTATTTCAGGAAAGCCATTTTTCTTTCAGGCTTTGACCCCAACTTAGTACATGACATTGAAAAAAGAGGTACTTGAGTGCACTTTTTGTGATAGAGAACACTGAATCACTGATTCGAGGAATCAAACCTGAATCGCATGTTTTGGGGAATCAAACGTGATTCTCTCAGTTGGTCATATTAGTTCTTGCCCCCTGGCCCTCGCATGGTTGGCCCCCATATATGTGGACTCCCATGTCCATATAATGCACCATATTCACCATCGCCTGAGACTCCCTGATTATGTCACAACTGTTTTATGAGTACAAAGACACTCTGTAGGAAAACTGTCTGACCCCTACCCCCCTCCTCTCCCCTCTCTTCCTCCAGTCCAATATGAAGAGCATGGAGCGAGAGCTGCGCTGTCCGGTGTGTGAGGAGATGGTGAAGCAGCCCATCGTCCTGCCGTGCCTGCACAATGTGTGTGTGCTGTGTGCCGCCGATGTGTTGGTCCAGAGGGGCTATCCTCCTCCCGAACTCCCGCCTGAGCCCAACACGCCCACGTCCAGCCCAAACACACGCTCGCCTCGGCAGGCCCGCAGACCCCCGCCCAAGACCGATCGCCTTGACCGTGTCCTCAGAACAGGTGTGTGTGTGTGTGTGTGTGTGTGTGTCTGAATTCAGCGCCTGTTAAATGTGCTCTGTATCTGGATGGACAGTGCAAAAGGTTTGGTGTCTCTGGTCCTGTGTTAAAAATAGTTAAAATCCCTCATGTAAACCTCTTGTTACATAAACAGAAAGACCACCATTGGTGTAAAGACAATGGACAGTGGTCTACAGAGATGTGGAAAACAGAAGTCTGGTAAGATTAATCATCCTTCACCCATGATCTCCACATGTTCAGTATACAGTAAAGGAATGGAATAGGCCTGAATGATTGATCCTTACAGTGAGGTGCTCTGTTATGCTCTGGTGGGCATTTTGCTGGGACAGTTTGGATCTACTGTCCCCTTAGAGGGCTCACTGATCAAACACTTCAGTCCAGATGGGAGTGGCCTCTTTTAGTGATCACAAACTGGTCTAATGAGGCAGAAAATTGTGTAATGATGTTATACTCTATGGCCAGTTGCGTGTACATGTACTTGACTAACATTGCTAACAAACACTAGAAGGACCTGTCTTGAGTCAGATTTGTCCTTATGAGGGTCGCAGTCCTAAAAACTGATCCTAGATCAGCACTCCTACATGCTGGTGGTTTGTGAAAACAGACCCTGTTGTAAAAAACGTCTACCTGCACCGTTTCGTTTTATTTTTTTTTCATACTGTGTCACAATCCACATTGACAGGTCCCACGTAATGAAGAGCTGAATGTGGTTTGGATGCATTCATTTAAATTATTTTAGGCACTGCTGACTTTTAATGTTTGCTAAAGAAACAAAATTTAGACACCAGGCATACCTTGCTCGATCCACTTTGGAAAAACTGTACATTTGCTTTTTCTGTGAACTACAAGGCCTACTTGTCTACATTCAGGGTCTTGCATACAACTTTCAATACCCTTCCTGTTGCTCTTGTTTAAGTTGTTATTTTTAATCCCGAGAACATTGAGGACAGTCAACCTTGGGGCATAGGCAGGATTAAATGCGGGCTAGCAGTGTGGAGCCTCAACAAGAAATGGTTTAAACATGCAAATGCACCACAGCCCATGCAGGCCTACTAGGCTGATTATAAAAGTACGTACTAAAGAGCAAATGTAAATGTGTTGTTTCTTGATTGGATGATGACAGCAGCTGTATCAGCCTCTTCTGTGGTCATACAGTGTCATCTATGTAAAGACTCATAGCCTCTTAATGAGGTGTAAAGTGACATCATTGAGTATGACTTCATGGCTCAGTGTTGTTAGCAGTTCTGCTTCTTCAAGTCTCTGTGTGTGTGGCTGCACAGCCAAAAGCCTATTTTCTTTCTGCAGGTGTGTGTGTGTGTGTGTGTGTGTGTGTGGCAGCAGCTGGTCTAATACTGAATGTGTCAGCACACACCAGTTTCACTGGAATCTGCCCTTATCTCCCTCCCCCTCGTCCTCAATTCAACTCACACAAGCTTTTACTAATTGAGTTTACATTGCTGGTTATTGGTATACTTGCGCACATACACACACTCACATGCACGCACACACATGCACACAGCAGTGTGTAAAGAACAGCCTTGTGCAAATCTTGTTAAAAATAATTTGGTCTGGGACATTTTTGGATGCAAGTCAGAGTCCAAAATCTGTTTTTAACAGTCAGTTTGTCGGTTTCCAACCTGTCTATTTTGGGAGCCCTATTTCATCAGCACGTGTTCCTCTGATGCTATCATTTTAATGTGGCACCTAAAAGATAGAAAACAGGTAAAATACTGTTACATGTGCAAAAGTCTCGGCACCCTACTCAGTAACATACATGATAATAGCCCCCCCTTTGGCAGAGATCACAGCATGCAAACCTGCACCTACCCGTCCTGAAGACTGGCGAGCCTGCAGTGCATCTGCATGCTGGGCTTCACCACCAGGGCCATGGCCATGCAGAGCCGATCATTATTTAAGTATTTGTCTATAATTCCCCACCTTTTTCTCTCTCTGACTCGCTTTCAGTGTGCGGAACGTATCCTGGCCGTAGACGGAAGGACAATCCTGTTCCGACCATGATGTTCCCCTGCCCGACCTGCCGCTCTGACGTGGAGTTGGGAGAGCGTGGACTCATGGATTGCCTCCGAAATCTCACACTGGAGCGCATCGTTGAGAGGTCAGACACATACAAACCCCTTAAAGCCATCCTAAAGTACACCCTTCCCCCACTGAGTAACATGTAGTCCATCACCATACACATGTTTGGTGTCTGCTTCTTTAGTCTTGCCCTAAAACTACGAACTTAAAATATCTTCAAAATGGGCCATTTTGTATCAACAAAATACAATTTTTTTGGCTAGTGCTACTGTCCTAACTGTGTGTAGATAATGGTCTATTCAGCTTGCTGATAAGTAAGTCAGAAACCACATAAGAAAGCCAATTTATGATACACACCTTCCATTGCCTGTTAGTTACATTAGATGCTTCTGAGCCAGAAAGATTTTCACAATTACTGTTTCCTTTTTCAGTTTTGATAGGTAGATAGATATAAACTTTATTCATCCCCAAGGGGAAATTCAAATATCCAGTAGCTTATTCATAAATAAAATAATAACCATAGATAGAATAATACATAGAATAATTAGGATAATGAAAGTAGTGTAAAATTAGACAATAATTTTGTAAAAAATATTTCTCGTATTTATATTGTTGTATTCATCACTTGGCCTGTAGCTTATAATCACTTATAACAGTAATAATACCCCTAATAATAATAATAATAACAGTAGACTTCAGTAGGTTAGAGGTGGATTTTTTGCTGATCCATGCCAGGGGTGTGATAGGTTTGTATGAATAGTTTAAAGTGGTGTATTTTTATTATTTTGAATGATGTTTTTGGTTATTTTTGATCTTTTTGGATGTTTGAATATTTTGATAAG
>JBBPCX010070643.1:0-10514 GCA_037974365.1 Hydrocynus forskahlii
TGTGTGATTTATCATTAATTTATTAAAATATTGTATTTGTTCAAGATTAACATTTAAACACTGAAATAAGGTCAGTTCCACAGTACTGTCTTCATTCAAGGGTTCAAACATATGTGTTAAACTCCCAGACCGTGAATTTTTTTTCATTTTATTCCACATGTGAATATTTCTTTGGCAGACTAGACATGCCAACAAAAAACAAACTAAGAAATACAAAGGAAAACAAATATCTTGAACAAATAAATGAATAAATAAAACAGAAAAAAATGAGCACATAAAAATATAATTAATTACTACATTACTACTACATACGTTACATTGATCATATTTCTTCTGGACACCTGTTTAGTCAGCAGTCTTAACCAGGACTGTAGAGGTGTGAACTGAATTACACCCAGAGATACACATTATTAATACTGTATGAGCAGTAAGTTACTCAAAATGAAATATTCTAATATTCTAAAATGCAGGATTTAAACATCAGAAATAAGACGTCAAATATTTCACTTTACCTGTAACAAATCTGTAACATATGAAAGTTTCATGTTTTGCATTAAATTATGGAAAATATAGAACTTTTTTCAGGATATTCTTATTCTATATTTTAGTGTGTAACAAATCCACAGTTATTGTTAATCCAAGTTTGATCCTTTGTTTAATTTCCATGCGTTCATGCAGTAACATCATGGGCATCATGTTTTGTACAGAAGTGCTATAAGGGAAACATTACTGTAGCTGTGATTCCAGGTCTATGAAGAATTATGCTGCAACATAAGTCACTGTATGTCACAGTGGCTCAGTTCAGTCTGGGGATATTTTATATGTATCTGTTGTTATTCAGAATTAAGCTATTAGTCAATTAAATATTAAAATGATTTCTATTCAATATGCAACATCTGCTTCAATAATAGTAATTAGAATAATTAACATATAATGTTCATATAATACTAAATTAAATCTCAATAATGAATAAAAAACAATTGTTATATTAAATTATTTTTGTGTATTTTTATTACTGAAGTGGAATCATTAGGATGACAAACAACTTTAAAACACTTTTAGTCCTACATTTTGAGTAATAAAACATTTTAACACAAATATTGGAAATTATTTTACACAAATTGAACAGTGAACATCAGCTCCACCACAGTGGAGGAAACAGCAGAAAAGACACACAGAATTGGAGAGATTTTATTGTATCTCTCACACACGCACTGAGGAGTCAGTGTACAAAACCTCAAACCCTGCACAGAGGGGTTCAGTGAATGTGGTGTTGAATGTGTGTAAGTGTGCGAGTGTGTGTGTGTCAGAGGAGACGCTGTAGAAGGACAGTGTTCCAGCCGGACAGTCCACATACACTCCTACTCTGTTAGAGCGGGATGGAGGAGGAGGGAGATCAGTTCTGTTATTATTGTGATAAACAGAGTATCTGTTATTAGAGCACTCCAGTCTCCAAGACTTTTCATTCAGTCCGAACACACAGTCTTTACTCTCTCCTTTCCTCCTGATGGATTTATAAGTCAGAGCTACAGAGACCCCCCCACTCCACTCAGCCTCCCAGTAACAGCGCCCACTTATACTCTCTCTGCATAAGACCTGCTGATACACATCAAATCTGTCAGGATGAGGATACGGCCACTCCTTTCTCGCACACACCACCTTTCTGTTCTCCTCACATACACAGAGGAGTGTGTGTGCTGTGTTTGGGTCCAGTGTGAGCTCACAGGCATCTGCACACAAGACAGAAACAGACACAGAGAGACAGAAAGAAAGAGAGAAAGAGTTTAAAATTACTGTATTAACAACTGAACTTACATCACAATTATCACAGCAGCAAGTCTGAAAATGTTAAGATGAAATTATCATGCAAGGAGGAAAGGACATTGTTAATCCCCCAAATGGCCTTAAAAACAGCACTTTCACTCATTTTTAAGTAAAAAAAATCATGATCCAACTTAATCTTTTCTTTAACTAAGTGTTTGAACAGTTCCCCACAGTCCATAGAACTACCTTTATCGACATGGTGCTGTTGGTGAAATAAACAGACAATTTTGCTTAGCCAGTTAAAAAGTTAATCCCTCGGCCCCAGTTCCCATTGTTAAAACACTTCCTCCAGACAATCCCACAACATCAAATTAAATAAACTCCTAAGACGACTACAGTAGAGAAAACAGAGGAAAATCATCTCTCTCTTTGATCAGAAAGGGCAGCCATCCAAAACAGTAGGATTTAAGACAGAGATCGACGGGGTATTTTACTGATCAATGGTGACTGGCTTGGCACAATTATATGGGTTTTAAGGTAAAATCCTGTACAACTAAGTTTAAACTCATGTCTGACCAAATGCCCCAAATCAGGGAACCGTCTCCCTCAGAGGCTGGAAAGGTGGGTGGAAAGCCCCCACACGTCCCTTAACGTGAAGATGATACAATAGACTTGTAGTCAAGACCACCTAAACCAAGACCAAGACACTACCGAGACAAGGGGGTATCAAGACCAAGACTAAGACCAAGACAGACTGAGTCAAGACCAAGACAAAGTCAAGGCGAGACCAAGACTGAGACCGAAAAAAGACTCAATTGACTTTTGTGTGCTGCTGAGGACTGACATGACGGGTACTGACTGGTCCCAAAGTCATCTGACAAAACAGCTAACACCTCCAACGACTGTCTAAAGAATGGGAAATATGTAACTGATTTCATCAGTCTCACGCAGATTTTTTCTGAGAACCTAACTGATAGTTGCATGCGGAAATCTCCAAAATAACGCGGAAACTGCAAATATTCTCCTCATTGTTGTTTTGCTTTTTTCGTGGCAATACGTTTTAACACATATTAGTTGTAAATTACAAAGACAAATATAATTTACTAATTTTGTAACATACAATGTAGAACTACAAATCAAGATGTCCCACATGTAAACAGTCTGGACTGAAGAATTACTGCCCCCACAGGTGAATACACAAAACTACACATCGGGCTGCAGGCTGGCATTAAACAGAGTCAGACGAATGATAGTGTAACGCCTCACTGAAGTCAATCAAGCGCTGCTACAAAACAACAAAAACGCATATGGCGTTCAGAGCGTGTTCATTTATCCAAGATTCAGACGTCCGTGTGAACGAGGTCTTAGTGAGTTGGAGTGTCCATATCAGCCACATTCTAAACATGGCAGTGGACCAGTGCCCCAGCGCTCTTACACCAAACTGATCTGCTAGCACACTCTGTTTTAAGTTTGAGCTTTGGAAACAAGTTCTGATTTTCCATGGATTCACATAATCACTGGAGTTCCACTATTTCACTCCCTAGCTCCCTTATTTTGCATATCGTGTCTTTAATAACATTAACAGTGTACTGCTTACAAAACTGCTGTATCTGTAATTTACCTATTTCCCAACACTGTCTCGGGGAAAAGGTGCTTATCCCTTCTCCCCTGTTCAGAACACTGTTGAAAATTTCCATTGCTCAAAATCATTGTACTGATGTGCCTGTATGCACTTTTGGATTGTACAGAATTTATAAACACCTCAGCTGACAAAAGACTACACAGGTTAGGACAACTTATGAAAACAAACTACTGAAGAATAATCCAGACGCTCTCAAAGCCAGTGAAACAGGTAAGCAAATCATCATCACTAATCTCCTGCTGTACACAGAACACATTGAGGCATTGCACAGGACCCTCTGTACACACTACCCACAGCAAAGGAAGAGAAGAATATGCAATGGATAGTACTGCTTTAATTGTGAACATTTGTGTGTGTGTGAACTTACATTTCTTTAGTCCTCGTTTCATTCTGATCTTCCCTCCATGTTCCACTCTAAACACACACACACACACACACGAAGAAGTGATGAAGAGGACGAAGTGGATGACAGTACCAGCCTGTGGGTGCCAGTCCTCACTTCTGGTTTTGATACAGGGAGGTGGTTTCATTGTAGTTTGGCAATTTTTTAAATTTGATTTTGAGTTGGTTCGAGCATTAGCTCTGAAAAGAATACATGGTCGCATTTGTGCCCAGTAATAAACAGTCCCAGAGAAATCCAAAGCTGTAGTCAGGTCACAGAAAAAGTAAAAGTCCAGAACACTCTAAACTCAAGTGTAATAAGCAGATACTGAATTGGTGTTCAATTATCACACATCAGTATAATGTAGAGGTCGACCAATTGTCGGCCTGGCTGATTTATAGCAAAAAAATAATATTCAGCTTCACAGACAGACCCTGATTTCTAAATATTGGCATTGGCTATACTGTACAGTTAGCATACTATAGGCGGCTGGGAGGCCTAGTGGTTAGGGTGTTGCTCTTATAATCAGAAGGTTGTGTGTTTGAATCCCAATGGCTAGTATCACTGAAGTACCCTTGAGCAAGCTACCGTCCCCACACACTGCTCCACGGGCTCCCCTCATTGGTGGAAGCCCTCTGCTTCGCTTGGTGAAGGGGTTAAATGCAGAAAAAGAATTTCACACTGTTCACACTGTCTGCTTTGCTGTGGTATGTCCACGTATGACTATGGCCATTTTACTACAGTATACTGTACAATTATAATACTATATTGTAGAGGTCGACTGATTGGTTTTTCTATGCTCGATGCCGATATTTAGAAATCAGGATCGGCCGATGGCCGATATGTGACACTGATTATTTATTTTTATTTTTTTATTTTGGGAGGGCATTTGGGGGTTGACATTTGGTCAATAATAATTATGTAATAATAATGTTTCTTGACACACATTGATCACATTGCCTGCTATGCAAGGACTACACCAGCCACTAGCAAGTATGTTGTTAGGCACATTTAATGAGGAGAGCTAACTGCACTAAATTGTGTATATTTTTCAAGATATCTCGACAAACTGTTCTATTTTCCACTTTAACATGAGAAAAACGTTCATTTATAAACGGCATTTACCGCATCAATAATTAAGTGTAACCACGCATTTAAGGATTTAGTTATCTTCAACATCATCCTTTAAGCATGATGACACTGCTGCAGTGTGCACACAACTGCCAACTCGAGACACAGAAACAGTCGACAATGTATCTTGTCAATATGGTCTTTAATAATTTTGCCCCATGGCTGATGGTTTACGTATTCAATGCTTGCTATTATTAGGCAACTGTAGGCTACTTTGTTAATCCCTGTCCATACCTGAGAGTGCTGAGTGAGCAGTGTGGATTCTCCAGTCTAGCAGAGAGCAGTTTCTGTCCTGACTCTCCTGGGTGGTTGTAGGTCAGATCCAGTTCTTTCAAGTGTGAGGGGTTTGAACTTAGAGCTGAATCCAGAGAAGAACAGCCTTTCTCTGTGATCATACAACCAGATAATCTTTAAAGGGAGAGAGGAGAAAGAGGGAGAGATGTGATACATTTAAAATAATTTAATGAAACAGAACTAAACAGAAACATGGTATAACTGAAAGAGTTTCACATGACTAATAATACAAATAAAACAGAATATCTTTGCTAAAAGATGTTGATCTCAGAGTAAAGAACAGTTTGTTATGAAGTGCTCTCTATGCTGCCCCTACATGACACTGTCCCAAAGTGTGGACTTTCCAGTACAGAAAATGTGATGCAAGAACAAATATTTCTTTTCTGTGTTTTTTGCAAGGGGTTGAAAAGTATCTAGCTGTTGTTTAAATGTAATCTCATCTGCACTCAGCTGTCCTTTTTACTTGTCAATGCACTGTTCAGGTTAGATTATATTAGGTTCACTGTATCAGCAAGTATAAGACAAAGTCAATTGTTGCCAACAAAAATGTACATTGATTCTGTTCATTTTACTTTTCAGTTTTAGCCACACCTCCTACAGAATGTTCCAATAAGGATTCATACAGCTGGAACTAGGACCCTAACATCCTATTACAGTTTTTTGTGTATTGGTGAGGCCCCATGTCCTGCAGAAGGTTCCCTTTATACTGTTTCACTCCTGCCCTTCAAACAGCCCGAGTCCACCACTGCTCTCTATTAACGTATGATCTCATACCACCACTTCCACTCATCCATCCAGAGTTTGTTTTAAAGGATGGTAAAACACTGATGGATTTAAAAATATTCTCTGAGGACACAAATTCTCTGCTCCAGCAGTAGAGAAATGTAACTCTGAACCACAATTAATCATTTGCAGTTAAAGTCACTTCAAACATCATCAGTACAGAAAACACACAAATTTCTACTCTAAGGGGTTGAATATCACAGTCTAATATTTATCACTCAGTAAAGAACTGACAGAACTCTGACCTGAGTATCTCCAGTTTACAGTGTGAACTCTTCAGTCCAGCAGAGAGCAGCTCCACTCCTGAATCCTGCAGGTCATTGTTACTGAGGTCCAGCTCTTTCAGGGAGGACTTTTCCAGTTTTAAAACTGATCCCAGATTTTCACATGTCTTTACCCCAAGACTACAGTCAGAAAGTCTATATAAAGAGAATAAAACAGATTTTACAATACAGTCAATGAGAAATGTTTGCATGAAGAAGTGATAAAAAGATACTGTGATGATCAGTCTGGGAAATGGCAGCTACCCTCAGACTGGGAGGCCTAAACACACACCCAGAAACACACAGACACCAGAGCTGGTGCACAGTGGAGCTTTTAAAACACATGACAGTGTCACATAAGCACAAAAACCATAAGCGCAACCAACACCACACAGGCTCTCCACTCTGCCTTACTCTGGTATCACTCCCTCTAGTCTTTAGTCCACATTCTTTCTCCTTCTCTACTCTGTCAGAGAGCCAATGTTTTAAAGAGTCCTGGCTCCTCCCTTAACTCAGCACACATAGCTCTAGTAAAGGGAGGAGCCCCGTGCTCTTTCCTGCAGGCTGTGAGGGTGCTCCACCACCTCACTTCACTGTACTAAAATCAGGTTGTTTAGGAAACTAATTCTCTCACAAACTTTTCATTAGTTTCTGATGAAGAATTAGTGTTTCTACGAGACAATACTGTGTTGCTGTCTTTCTCATCATAATATAATAAATAATATGTTACCACTTACACATTAACAATCATGTGTTAATGTTGTCATGATGGGAAGATACAGAACTAACCTGTATTACCAGGACTGGAGCCGCCCCAGTTTTCAGTTTTCTTAATAACTGAATAAAGTGACAGACTGCTTTAATAGCTTTTAATTTAAACATTCACTGATTTGTGGACTACTCCACATATTCACAACTTAATAAGAAAGTCACTTCTTTAACAAGAACACCTATTACTGGAGCCTGTAACCATCCACATATTTTTTTTGTTTATATTTCCATCCTCCTCTCTTCTGCTGTTTCTCTTTCAGTGCCTATCTCTCAAACAAAACCTTAAAAAATGTTTAACTTTAATAGAAACTGAAACTTATTACCAAATAACTGAGATTTTCATTAAACACACAGAGGATAAATCACTGTGAGGCAAACCAAGGGGAATGTGAAACTGCTAGTGATTTATTGAGTGATGCCTCTCCAGCGGAGGACATGTGATGTGGTGCCACATAGATGCCTTTATAATGGAATAAACTCGAGGTTTCCTACACAAACCTTTATAATAAAAAATGCGGTGCTCTATGGTGTCCTCTAAGGCAGACTTTCAAAACATGGGTGACATGACAACAGAAGACGTTTTTTTGCCTTTCAAGCCCTGTTTACATTCCTTACATGTATAACTGTTAAAAAATAATTTGTGTATTTGCAATTGAAAGATAAGTAAGGCTAGCTACTTGAAATCCTGATGAAAATTCATCTGCACTTGTCTGTCCTTTTTATTTTTCAGTGTTTTATTTAGGTTTATTTAGATTATGTCAGATTAACTGTATCTGACAGTAAAAGACAAAGTCATTGTCAGAAATTACACAATAAGTTTAAAATACTAATTTCCACTGTTAAAAACTTCATTTCACTTTTCCATTCATTTCACTTTTCAGTTTTAGCCTCATCGCCTCCAGAATGTTCAGATGTCAGAGGGGCTTCATACAGTCTGAGCTGTGACCCTGAAGTCCTACTACAGTGTCTGAGGTAGACAATACAGCAAGCTTTCTTTGAAATAATAAAGACTGACTTTTCCAGTGATGCATCACTAAATACTGCACGTGTAAATCCACTGCAAGTGCTTTTTCACATATTTTAATCTAGATGTCGAGCTAAGGAGCTAAATGGACATCTTGCTGAGGTGATTCTATGCAAACATGTGGAATCAATTTGGAAATCAAGGAGTGTAAAATCTTTCCCAAAAGTAATTATTTTATGGTAATTTGCACAAAATTCCCATGAGACTTTAATCCTTGGAGTTAAGAGCTTCTTTAATTAATTGTATGGGGTTAGAAATAACCTACCCTATGATTACAGTTCACAGAATAAGGAGAGAGAAATCTGTAGCACATACAAATAGCAAAAAATACAGCAAGATGCAGCTTTTATTTGAAAGGCTGCAGCAGCGAGAGAGGAGATAAGGATTAAGGAATGCTTGTAAGTCGTCTCACAGCTAGCTTTGTACTGTTTTTTCTCTCAGAGCCATAGGACATATCACTGAGAATCGAGTGTATATGTGATAATACATGGTACAGATTTTGTGTGTTGGTGGAGCCCCATGTCCTGTAGAGGGTTGCCTTTTTATTGTTTTACTCCTGCCCTTCAAACAACCAGAGTCCACCACTGCTCTCTATTAACACATGATCTCATACCACCAATTCCCCTCATCCATCTAGAGTTTGTATTAGGGACTTGTGAAACACTGATTCAAAATTTTTATTTGATTCAAAATTATTCTAGAGGGTATCACAATCTAATATTCATCATACAGTAATGAACTGAAAGAAATCTGACCTGAGTGTCTCCAGTTTACAGTGTGGACACTTCAGTCCAGCAGAGAGCAGCTCCACTCCTGAATCATGCAGGTCATTGTTACTGAGGTCCAGCTCTTTCAGGGAGGAGTTTTCCAGGTTTAAAACTGATCTCAGATTTTCACACGTCTTTACCCCAAGATTACAGCCTGACAGTCTGTGTAGAGAGAATAAAAACAGATTTTACAACACAGTCAATGAGAAATATTTGAACAAAGGAGGGAAAACGTACTTAAATCGGTTTGCTTGGACACAACTAATTCTCTCAGAAATGTTTCATCAGTTTCTGATGAGAAATTACAGTGTTTCTATGAGTATGAGACAATACTGTCTTGCTGTCTTCCTCATCATAATATAATAAATAATATGTTACCATTAACATACTGACAATTATGCTTTAGCCAGAATCATCTGTTATTGTTGTCACGATGGGAAGATACAGAACTAACCTGCACTACTATGAGTTGAGCCGCCCCAGCTTTCCGTTTTCTTAATAACTGAATAAAGTGACAGACTGCTTCAACAGTTTTAAGTTAAACATTCACTGAATTGTGGACTATTCAACATATTCGCAACTTAAGAAGAATGTCACTTCTTTAACTAGAACATTAATGGAGCCTGTCATCAACCACATATTTTTTATTGTTTATATGTATGGGCATATGGATAGTGTACATAAACATGACAGGAGTTCACACACACATACACACACACAGAGAGAGAAGGGTAATAGATGACCGACATACACAAAAACAGAGAGGGGTATAAATGAACAGGTTTTACAAGGGACAGCTGTTACAAATGTATAGGTGATAATAAATATCAGGGCAAGACAAGGGTGAAGCTCAAGACCAAAACAAAAGCATGTGTACATATAAACAGAATGGGGGTGACAGATGTGTCACAAAACGCACAGAGGATGAATCACAGTAAGATAAAACAATGGGAATGTGAAAGAACCTGTGATTTATTGTGAACTCAAGTATTTTCTACTGAAATGTTATAATCTGCTGTTCCAAACAGCCAGCATCAAACAGCATTTCATTAAAACTGTGAAAGTCTCCAAATACTCACACAGCTTTTATAGATGCTTTCATTACAGAGAGCATCCTCAGAAGACATTCCTCTGATGGATCATATTTACTGAGGTCAAACACATCCAGATCTTCTTCTGAGTTCAGCAACACAAATGCCAGAGTGGACAACTGAACAGGAGAGAGACTGGCCTGATGGAGACAACAGTCACCATCTCTTCTCAGGTATTTCTGCACTTCCTGCACTAGAGATTGATCATTTAGTTCATTCAAACAGTGGTACAGGTTGATGGACCTCTCTGGAGAGGTGTTCTCCTGAATCTTCTCTTTGATGTATCTGACTGTTTCCTCATTGCTGTAAGAGCTGCTCCCTGTCTGAGTCAGAATGCTTCGTAAAAGAGTCTGATTGGACTCCAGTGAGAGACCCAGGAGAAAACGGAGGAAAAGATCAAGGTGTCCATTCTGACTCTGTAAGGCCTGGTCCACTGCACTGTTGAGGAAGTCGGCCATTGACTTGCTGAAAAGCTCAGAGAGTTCAGTGGTTTGCTGTTCAGTGGTTTGCTGTTTCAGAACCTTTTTGTTGACAAAGCAGAGAAAAGCATATAAAGCAGCAAGAAACTCCTGAACACTCAGATGTACAAAACTGAAGACCTT
>JBBPCX010070645.1:0-10512 GCA_037974365.1 Hydrocynus forskahlii
GTGTACATCTATTTATACATGATGTACCTGCCTTTTCCGCGCATGTGCGGGGGGTTTCGCGAAAAATTATTAGTTTGGTTCTCAGAAAAAATCCGCGTGAGACTGAAATCGTGACTGCTGATCTGCAGATAAGTGGGGGGTTATGTGAAAAATATGTACATATATATGCATACATATATTTATGTATATAAAATGTGATGAACAATTGCTTGAACATGTCGGTGGAGTCATTCTAAGTGACTTTGATACTTTCTTCTTTTAGGTTCGTATCCAGAGTTGAGGAAGTTCTGAATGACTGGAAACTGATTGGTAGTAATGTTGGCAAACCCCCGGAAAAGGTAAGTTGTCTCCCAATTAATTTAATTTCAGTCCACTGCAATGTATC
Source organism: Hydrocynus forskahlii (assembly GCA_037974365.1). Classification (NCBI taxonomy): domain Eukaryota; kingdom Metazoa; phylum Chordata; class Actinopteri; order Characiformes; family Alestidae; genus Hydrocynus; species Hydrocynus forskahlii. The sequence goes on from JBBPCX010070645.1 coordinate 386, forward strand.
AGTTAGGTATATCACGAGTGACCACATTTTACCTGTTTTTAGACGTAAATAAGGTTGATGTGGAACATAGACACACAAGAGGTCATCTACATGTATTAGAGTTGAAGGCACAGCAACAAAAAGCCTTTTTAATTCTAGTAGATAAAGAGAAGTTGGAAAAGGTCACCACTTTTTTGGCGAATAAAAACACACAGATGTCATAAATGGCCAAAACTCTTTCCTATTTCATAATTTAATATATTGACTGATAGCTCTGATTATATGTAATGAAATGATAATGTATTCTTGCCTTAGGGAGAATATACCAGTGGCACCTGGGAGGAAAAGTCCCGGGAGATCAACTTTGCTGATTTTAGGTTCTCCATAACGCACCACTATCTCAAACAGGAGTCTGGAGAGAGCGAGGGGAAAGAGGATGAGGAAGAAGGTATACCTGCTTTTGAGGAACTGTGGAAGATATACTGCACAAAAGTCTTACATAGAGAATGAAATATTTAAAAACTGTTTTGATTAGTAGTGATTGATTTTTTCACATTAATATGACTTTTTATTAATATTAATAATACACAAAATATCAACTACTTGTTAACAAAATCAGATCTTCATATGCGTAGTGCTTTCTTGTTTGTTTGCATTTATTCTAATGTTAACTTTGCCAGCAGAAAGACACTTCATCACAAGCTAAGAAAAGTAGTTTTAACCCTCCTCTTGTGTTCCAGTCAAATGTGACCGATTTTCAGATTTTCTTTCTAGAAAATGCAGTTAATTCATTGGTTTGTCATAAGGTTCAATGACTTTGTTTACACAAGGCACTGGAATGCATAAAAAATATTTGAGAATTTTTATGATATTTTTTTTGTTTTATTGAACTTAGGAACACTCACAGTGTTCCCGGTCAAAAATGACCGATCATTAGAAATTCATTAGTAAGACTACAATTAGTGTATAAAATACAGTTTAAGAACATTCACACACACCTCCATGCTGGTGCTTTTGAGCACACACACATACAAACATACACACACACACACACTCACACAAACACACACCTTATGTCCCCCTTTGCCCCACAGGAACGAATGATCTCCTATTCAATTTTTACTCCATGGGAACCACATGTGTTAAAAATTCATTCAAATAAAATGCAAAATTCCTGAGGAAATTTTGAGATTGGCCTGCCACCCAAAATCTCCATAGCAACCACTTCCTTCACCTGAGCAACCATCTTGTATACTACAACCACATAGAAACTCCCCAGCCAGTCCTACACCCTAGCAACTACCTGGAAACTACATAGCAGCAACCTCCTACACCATAGCAACCACCTTTTATACCATAGCAACCACCTGGATACTCCCTAGCATCCACCTCCAACACCATAGCAACTGCCAAGAAACTCCCTTGCAACCACCTCCTACACCACAGCAAGCACCTAGCAACACCCTAGCAACCGCTTTGTATATCAGAATCAGAATCAGAAAACTTAATAGGTCCAGGAGGAAATTGCTTTGACCCAGATACCATAGCAACCACCTCATTCACCATAGCAACTGCCTAGAAACTACTTAGCAACCAAATTGTATCCAATAGCAACCATCTAGTTACTCCTTAGCCACTTACACAACCTGCTACATACAGCAACTGCCTAAAAACTACTTAGCAGCCACCTCCTAAACCATAGCAACTGCCTAAAAACTACTTAGCAACCCACTCTGACACCACATCAACCACCTTTTATACCATAGCAACCTCAAAAAAACTTTTTCTTTACTAAATAAATCACACCGGTCACTTTTGATTGGGAACACAACAGATGTTATTTTGTGCCAATTTTAAGAAAATTTAAATGGTTTAAAAACATTGTCCTTGGTAAACCCTGAAGTGAGGTTCTCTGTGATAAACAGTATAAAATGTTTAATCATCAAAATAATCGCTCTATAATATTTTTTATTAAAAAAACGAGTTGTATGACCTTAGGTGAACGAGGTCTACAAGCCATAAATAGCAAATGGAAGTTCAGAACCTTTGATGTTCACGAAAATTTGAGTAAGTAAAAAGTTCCAACACCACATTAGGGAGTAATATATATATTATCATGGATTTATAATCAACTAACATGTTCCCTGTCAGAAATGACCAGGAACACAAAGAGTGTTAAGCCTAAATGAATACAATAGGAGGGTTAAACAGTTTGCATAGGTGTCTAAAACTTTTGCAGAATACTGTATCTCTGCTGTTTGGCCTCCTCTGCTCTGTAATCACACCATATTCTTTTACAGATGCCTTCCCTCTGGCCATGCAGGACCTGCTGTGTATGAACAACGACTTCCCTCCCAGGGCACACTGCCTCGTCAGATGGTCAGTATGACTGCATTGAACCTTTATGTCAAAAGTGAAAAATTTACCCTTAAAAGGATGCCTAAAGGGTCATTTGGAGTGGTGCCAGAAACGATAATATACGTCAGATTTGCTCTACTAATTTTGCTGTAATAAAGCATCTATTAATCTTAATCAGACCAGTAGTAAGAGACTAGTGATTTTATTGGATGGGCATGTTGGGTGGAGCTCATCTTTTGTGCACACTGGTTTGTTGTGGAGCACCAAAGGTTGATTTGCAACATATCGGATATGTAGCTCATATGCAAGTGGCTGAAAGTAGACCTCAGGCCACCCTTGGACTTTTAAAAATAAATGATACCCTACTATTTCAAAATTTTATCACAAGAATACATTAAAAATACTTACAACAAATGTAATGGTTTGATTTTCAGTATTTTATAGTCGGTAGTAACACATTAGTTAGCTACAAAGGCTCAAACTATTGGATTTGAAAAGACATTTCAGGTCTGACTTTAGTGCGCCAACATTCACTTTTGTTGTCCTTCTGGTTTATTTATCATTGGACAAAATTTAATTTTTCAACAGGATGATGATCATAAGCATTCAGAATTGTCACATTATACCCAGTACAATGAAAAACAAAGTTTTGAAATTGATGTGTTGGCCACCCAGTCTCCAGATCTTCCTCCCATTGAGATGCAGGGACAAGCTCAACTTATAAGTTCAAAATGAGCTTCTTTTAAGTATTTGTTTTCTCGTAATAAAATTTTTAAAAAGCAGTGTATTGGTTTCTTTTTTTTAAATCTGAGGGTGGGCCCATGCTTCTGGCATGTGTTTTTGCTTCTACACACTATTTAGTGTCACTTTTACCTGCATTGGTAATGTAACCGTTGTTTACTTTTGTGCAGGTATGGAGTTCGTGAGTTTGTGGTCATTTCTCCTGGGACGAACTGCGAGGCGATTATCAGTGAGTCTAAATGCAACCTGCTTTTCAGTTCCGTGTCCATCGCCCTGGCCAACACTGGATGGTGAGCAATAGACTACCATTGCATTCTGATTGTTATGTCTGTGAACCTCACCATTCATGTTCCACAGCACATGGTAGATGTTAAGTTCTTAAAAGGGAATTTCATAGGTTTCATAATTCACCTCTTTCACAGATGGCATCATTTATTGGCTGATTGGACCAAAATTATTCAGAGTGGTTTGATGTGAAGTGACATATTGTAGAGAAATTTACAGATTGTGTTTCTTTACAGTGGTGGTGAATGGAGCCAGGCTTCACAACATAAACATTTTTTTTTTATTTTTACCATCCAAACCTGCCAGTGAACCACCACATGCCTTTCGAATGTTTATATAGATGATTGTAAAATGAGGTAATTTTTTTTGGGCCTTGTGATGCTCAGCATGTAGCCTTCCAAACACGTTTAATTAAACAAATATATTTTATTTCAACAAATAAAAACGGTCGAAAACCGGTGTTTGCTCTCCTACGCGCTCACCATTAGCTCTCTTTCGCTCGGCACAGCACTACTTGGCCACTCTCTGTACACCTGTCTGTGCGTTTTCCACACGCACAAAAAACATGTTTTTTTAATTACAATAACTTCGTTTATATGTGACATAGGAACACCAAACAAACCTTAGCATGACGGCATTAACACAAACTGGGGGAGTTGTTTTGCCGTCTTGTGATAATTTACCATTTGTTGCTTTTGAGAGTTAAAAAATCCACTTTAGATTAAAATCTGCTCAAAATATATGTTGATCTCAAGGCTCATAATCTACCTGATGTTTTTTTCTTGTTAATTGCAATCATATTGAACTACCTTTAAGCAAAGGTAGTTCTAGTCCCAAAGCACATTTAGGCTTAATTGCCTCACATTTACTCCCTGGCCGAGCTGCCATAGTCAGTTCATTCATGTTGTACATAGATGTTTCAGTACAGGAGTGCATGTTCTCTGCTCTGAACTGTCGCCTTCACTTACTTGACCTGCCAGGAAAAAACGGGTTCGCTTTCAATCACTGTTTCAGCCCCCGCCACTCCGCTCCTTAATGCACTTGGCGGTGACAGCATGTTACAAGCTGTTTCTGCTGTGTGTGTGTGGTGTTTGTATTTATACTTTTTAGGACAAAAAGGTCCTGAAAACCCAAAGACAAGACAAACCTGCAATGGCAGACCAGTAGCATTTTGTGTTTTTATTGGGGGTGTAAAGCAGTTAAAAATGAATCCAGTTAAATCTAAATTAATCACACACAATTTTTGCTGCAAAACCTTTTTTGCACTGTTCATGTGTAAAATGACCGAATATGCTGAGGTAAAAAAATAAAAAATGCTTCAGCAAGAGCAATGGTATAAATAACTCCCATCTATAAGCTACAGCACATGCATCAGAAGCATTTTAATGTGGGGGCACCCACTGTTGGGAGGGTCTGGAACGGGATAGGGGCATGTGCAGCTGATCTAGCTTGGTGTTTGCTGGAGGGGGCAGGGGTGCGTGATGCACTCAGCATCCCGTGTGTTTCACTCCTACAAATCGCCGGCTGGATAAATGAGTGGGGGGCACTCATTTATCCAGCCAGTTAGGGGGAGGCAAGTCTCTCCCTAATATAATTGTTGCGGCGCTCATGCACACAAGGCACAATTATGACCTAGAAGTAACAATAGAATAACATCCCTTCACATTATTTCTCCTGTACGGTAAGTGACAAAATGAGACCATTTTGTCAGGGAGTTAGTTAGTGGGTCACAGGTAGACTTGCTCAGTTTGGGCCTGAGTGCCCACACACTTGTGTATATGTATGTGTATATACATGTGTATATGTATGTATGTGTGTACACACACGTGTAATACCAATGAGACATTATTGTGATGACATCATTATAACAGCACACACATGTAAATATGACATTATTATTATTATTGCATTACCTATGATTGCATATACATGTTTCTGCATGCTGATTGTTCTATATCTGTAAGTATGTTAAATTCATTTGGGACTGTATGGATGATCTCACATCCTGACAAGTTAGAAAAACAAACCTGTTTGTGTGTGTACATGTGTGGGTGGACGGGCGCCCAGTTTCCCGGAGCAACGCTCCTACAATAGGTTACATCGCACATCTTGGCAAAACGGTGCTGGAAGATGAAAGCGTTGCCCCCGGCAACTCTCTGCCGTGCTTTCCGCAGCTCAACGGGGCAGGGGGTCACTGCCTGTCTGCAGGCTGTGCTGTTTCTTGCATGCCTTGTAGGGTAAAGTATTGACAGCAGCAATGCAGGTCCATGCTGCGTGTTGCAGACACAGATACACTGCAGTCAACAGTTTGGGGACACCAAGCTTTAACAGTGAAGGAACATCTGGAATAAAGCTTACCCATCTGCTTTAAACATAAAGCAGATTTACTTTGAGGAAAACAATATTAGATCTCTAAATTCTGTATCATATTTTATCCCTGTGTGATGTAAGATGTCATGTCAGGACAAAACTTTCACATCATTATTGTAAGCCTGCTCTTCATGCCAAGGAAGATACTTAAATAGACTTTAAGTTTAGTGTCACAGATCAGCAATATATAAGCAGATAGCTGCTTTGTGTCAGTTTATGACTTAAAGATGTTTAACAAGTGGCTCGGAGTGGCTTTGATACAAATGTTCTGGAAAAAGTTAGAATTGTTCGCAGTGGTGGTGAATGGAACTGGTTGTCTGAAGTGTTTAATGTAGGGGTGCATCATAATTGGAAGAAAACCAAAAGATTTCACCAAAAATTATAAAAGTGGCCCCTATTGTTTTTTTAATGCCAAAAGAGATAGAAAACCTCAAATCTTCAGTGCAGCATGTCTTGAAGTTGGGTCTGGGTTGAGACTATGGATTTTCATTTCAGTGCATCACCAGTTTAATGCTTTTAAAAATGTTATAATGGATATAAATATGCTGCCAATTCAGTGAGTAACTGTCTTATGATAGTTTTGAGAATATATGTGTGTGTGTGTGTGTGTGTGTGTGTGTGTGTGTGTATACGTCTATATTGGAGTATGATAGTACAACAGCAATGTAATGGAGCTGTATGATAGTATGATAGCAATATAATAGAGATATGATGGATATATAAATATATACACACACGTGCACACACGACCTCTGGTACCTATAATTATGCGTTTCTCTAAAACATAATTTTACTTCAAATCACTCTGAATTACTTTTCATATGCGTTATGCAAAAATTGAGTAATTTGGTGGAATTTCCCTTTGATTATAAATTAAATGAAAAAAAAAAGTTTTTAAAAGAGGCTAAGGTGCCCCCAGAGTGGGGCCAGCGTCAGTTACTCCACCTTGCAGGTTTTAGGATGTTGTAGGGTCTTAGAGCAGCTGAAGGTTCAGTGAAATACTTCAGGCCACGTGCAGTTCAAAAATGCAAATATTTGAACTCCATAAACATATTTTGTTGATTTTCCATGTGTTCACATGGAAAATGTTCCATTTTGTTGATGTTCGATGTTGATTTTCCAAGTTCTATCTAAGGAACAAACTAAAAGATTGTGTTGTCTGCAAATACTGGGGGTCCTCGAGCTGCCACACAGATCTGTTTCTTCGACAATGATGTAACCTGAATTTTGGTGTATGTTGAAACACACCCTAGCCCATGTTACTTAACAATACAAACACAGTTGTAAAATCATTAAAACAGAAAAAGGAAAAGGAAAACCCCTCTCTCATACATTGCGTTACTGCGTGTTCTTCCATTGCACGCAACCAAACTAGTTTGCCCACGTAGTCTGTAAGTACGAAGCTAACGGTCTAAGCCAAGTGGGAGTGAGCATTGTAAACTCGAAATGTGTATGTCGAGACTGTTGTGACCCGAGGACCCCCTCTGGGGAATAATATACATTACATATAGAAAGTGCCATAACTTTTACACAACCTACATTTTGTATTTTATTTTAAATACCAAATTTATCAAATAAACATTAAAATATGCGTTAAAATATGTGTTCTTTGTGGAGGATGTGTACTTATTGTCAGTGTATAAGTATGTGTAATTTGATCAAGGTTCCCAAACTTTTGCACGAGACTGTATTTTGGCGGTTAATATTTTAACCTGCCTCTCGATTACTTTTGGGATCAGGCTTTCCTGCAGTAAGCTGAATCCCAGCTGCTCACGTCAGGCCTTTGTAAAACCTTAGTGGTATCATCCATGTCTTTTTCCAGTAATTACTCTGCTTTTCCACCGGATGGTGCTGTTGAGCCGTGTTTGCTCGCTGGCTCGGTAGGAGTTTACTCCTCCATTACCGCTCTTGCAGCAATGTTTCTCGCTTCCATCAGCCGTTACTGAGAGAAGTTACTTGCACTTCGTTTGACTAATGACCAGCTGTTCAGCTGCTGAGATAACTGGACCTGATCATTACAGTTCAATGTCGTCCCACTGTATATATTATCAGATTAATATAAACTCTCTTACAAAAGCATCAGAGATTTGCCATTTTCTGATAGAAATCGCTTGTTGGTGCTGCTTTTTTGTATAACAATAATGCATACTGTGGTTTGGGAGCATGGAACCCTCTTTCCATAGGTTTCCATAGGTATACAGGAACCATGCGGTGCCTAGACTTTACTGAGATGGCTTAGAACTTTCATCACACTTCCAGTGTATTTTAGCCCCATAACGGTGTTTCTGACACGCAATTCTCATGCAGATTGTCACCCTAAAACCATGTCCATGGAGTCGAACCAGCAGAACATTTTTCTGTCAGATCTGCTTATGATATTGTGGTGTTTTTTTGGGGGGGTTTAATATTTTTTCTCAGCATGCTTTAGCCCTGTGATGAATACCTAACCCAGCTTGTTAGTGATGTCCCTCATGTTTCTCACAGCGTTAAAGATACTTTTGTTAGCACTACAGAAAACTCGCAGTGAAATTCTTCAGCCCAAACAAAAAGTAGTGCTTATACTTCTTTGGTTTCCCAATCATTAGTTTGTGTCTCCATAGTTGTTTGTGTGAACAGCAAAATAACATTTTGATGAATCAGAAAGCAGTGATGCAGTCAGCTCGGCTGCGGTCCGCTTTCAGCCCTACTATGAAGCAGCTCGGATTTGGGACACTTTATTTGTTATGGAAAAATATTTGGTGTGGCACGGTTCTTCGTGCCAGTGAAAAAGCGTCATAATACCTTCAAAATTCGTTTAGGTCCTGATTTCAGTATATAAGTCGGTCTTGGCATCTGTGAACCAATGAACTAGCTTTTTTTTTTCCAGATTTAGGCTGCTCATTATATTCAACATACATGTTATCAGCAATGAAAATATTTGCTGATAAGTTATATCAACATACATGTTATCAGCTTATATTCAACATACATGTTATCAGCAATTTCAGGGCACTCAGTGGCACATTTATGTCTTGTTACACTGTTACGCATTCATGTGCAACAGTGTAACAAGACAAAATGCAGCATAATAGGTTTAAGTAATAAAATATTAGTATGGTTAGTTAGTAGACAGAATAAGCAAACTTAAAGGATGTTTGTTTTAAGGTGGGATTTGAAGATTAATTTTAATGTCTAGCACCTCACACTTATGTCTGGTTTAAGCCACACCCTCGTCCAGTTTTCAATTAAAAAGGTGTTAAATAAAAGAATAGAGGAGTGTGCAATGTGAAATCAGGGGAAAAATACGAGACAGGCTACGACAACCCAAGCAAAAAACCCAAACCCATCCCAAACCCATCTCAACCCACCCGGGGGAATTGAAATTTCATGGATGACGACTGCTGTCAACGTGTTATTATTTTGCCACCACAAGTTTGTTTAAAATTATGCCTATGCCGACTTTTAATTTGCGAAAGTTCACTTGTTCTTCTCCTGTAGATTTTCGGCACTACATTCTTGTTTCCTGTATGTAGTCAACGTAACGTGCGTAGCTGACACGTTGGGACCGATCTCAAATGGTGGGCTTGTTCACAGCTTTTTGCTCTGCCTTGTCGTTCGTTCGTTATTCCCGTTTTTCCGGCAAAAAAAATTCCCATAGGGAATGAATAGGGCTCAACTTCCAGGTAGTCCTGCTTGGACACGCTTTGTCCAAAACCCGCCAAACTTCATGTGATACCTTAGGCCAACTTCCCTGACACACAAACACGGTCAATCATGACCTGCACTCGTCTTTTCCTTGTCTTTCGCTTATCCCTTTTTTCCCCCCATTCACTAGTTTCAGAAGAAGAAACTTTCGGGCTCCATACAGTGACCAAACCATATGAAACCTCATATGAGGCCTTAGGCTACACCCCCACAGACACACCTGTTTGAACTGAACAATATGACCAAAAGTAATGGGACACAGGTGTCATGAAAAACTATATGGACAAAAGTATTGGGACACACCTGTTTAAACTGAACAATATGGCCAGGAGTATTGGGACCGAGCTGTTTCTGGGTGGTTGCTAAGGCATGAATTGCAGTTGCTATGGTTTAAGAGATAGTTGCTATGGAGTTTCTAGGGTGTTTCTTGGCAGCAGGCCCATTTCAAAATTTCTTCAGGCCACAGCTACGAGACTCGGTAGTCAACCTCAGGCCTCATCAAGAAGAAGGGAGACAAGAAGGGTCAGATGACTGCTGCATTTGAGCAAGCACACTTTGCATTTTCTCTGTGTAAATGCAGGCTAATTTCAACTGAAATTCCATAAAACAGTAATGTACATCCTTAACGTATGTACATGCTATATGGCAAGTGTGTGATGATCTAGGCACACAGATAAGATACTAATCTGGGGTTGGGATGGGTTTGGGGT
>JBBPCX010070647.1:0-10511 GCA_037974365.1 Hydrocynus forskahlii
GTATAGAGTAAATGTTTCCAGTAGAGTAGTCAGTGAGAGGTAGTATAGAGTAAATGTTTCCAGTAGAGTAGTCAGTGTGTGGAGATGTAGATTAAAGGTTTCCAATAGAGTGGCCAGTGAGTGGTAGGAAAAGGTAGGGGGTTCTAGTAAGGTGAACAATTAGTAGAAGAATTTAGTTAATGTTTCTAACAAAGTGGACAGTCAGTAGAAGCACAAAGCAAGTGTTTCTAATAAAGTGGCCAATGAGTGGAAGTACATGGAGTCCTCGGGTTACAACAGTGATGTAACTCGAATTTTGGTGTTTGTCGAAACACACCCTAGCCTAAGACACTTACTAATGTTAACACAGTTGTAAAATCAGAAAAAGGACATACATGTAAACTGTACTGTAGTAACTGAAACAAAAATGACAAATAATGAGTGTAAAAACTTAAAACGTCCATGTCAAGACTGTCGTAGCCCAAGGACCAGTGTTGCCAACCATCTCCTACAGAAAGCAGCTGAAGTTTACCCAGAACGTCGCTAGATGACGCTAGATGACGACACGCTCTACGTTCCATTTAAATGATGTCATCACGTCACGCCGCATTGGCGTTCCCAGAATCAACGAAAGGAGAGGAAGGAAATGAGAGGTTTGGAAGGTGAAAGAGACGATGTTCATGTTCGGCTTCTAAAAGAAAGATCTGTGTTTTATACCTGAGAGGGATTTCTTTTTTACTTTGCTTAAAAATATAACAAATTCTTTTGCTTGTAATAAAACTTTTGCGAGTGGGTGAGATCAACCAAGAAATGTTTATGATTGGTCAGTCGATGTGACCGTCAGACTGCACGCACATGTACAGATCATTCCCTTTCCGAGCGCCTGGACGGACGGATACAGAGCAGGCTGGGTCTCAGGCCGATGTGCTGGGAATTTTGACGACAGAGTTGTACAGAAAGTAGCTAAGATTTGTCAAACATGTCGCTAGATTTTTGTCCCTAGGTGCTTTTTGGAAAAAAGTCGTTAAGGGGTCTGGAAAGTCGTTAGAAATGGCGACGAAGTTGCTAAATTGGCAACACTGCCAAGACCCCCTGTACAAAGAACGTGATTCTAATAAAGTGTCCAGTCAGTGGAAGTTCAGAGTATATGTTTCCAGTGACGTAGCCACTGAGTGGACGTACAAGGTAGGGGTTTCTAATAAAGTGTACAGTAAGAAATTGCTTCTAATAAAGTGGCCAGTGAGTTGACGTATATAGTAAATGTTTCCAATAAGGTGGCCAGTTAATGAAAGCACAAGGAACACTGACAGGGAGTGGAGCTAAACTGTACATTTTATTTTCAATTGATATGAATGCACTACAGCTTTGAAAGCTTATTATTGTTTTAGTTTTGTGATGTGTGTAATTACAAGTAGATTATGTGCTTTAAACATTTGAAACATTGCTTCATAACTTTTTATTTCATATGTTGAGCCTCTAGAGGGTGCATTTGTCCACTAAATATGGGTGCTTTCTTTCAAAGTGTGTTCATATTTTTCTTGCTGCATTAAAAAAAGGGATCTTTGAATTTTGGTGATGAATAAAATCTGCTACAACATTTCAACAAAGTGATGAAAGACAGCAATTGACGTGCTGCTGTAACATTGTGAGTCTCTTGACATACAGGATTTTAATTATGAACCCCTTATTTGATGTGACAAGCTGTCATGACAGTAAACACTGTGTCATAATACACCTGGCACTATATGAGGGAACCCTCTCACAGGAGTTTTAAAAATGGAGGGAAACGTCAAACAAAGGAGTAGATAGAAAAACACTGGTTCGTAAATAATGTCTGTGGAACAACATAAAACTTTCAACGGATGACTCATGGTGATGTGGGTTCTGTGGCAGTCTGGGGACTGATCCAGCAAGCAAAGAGGAAAGTCCTGGAGGAAGTGCGGAACCAGGTGTACAGAGAAAGTGCTGGATCTCAGCTGTTAACAGAACACAGAGGCAGACAGAGACAGTCACACATATATAACCAGCTGGTTGGCACGAGGGTGGATGGACTCCGGGTCGAGCTGGGCTTAAATAAAGAAGAGTGATGAGGTATAGGTGAGGCTGGCTGGTGTTGAGAAAGATCCAAAATGAAAGTGAGAGAGTGGGTGTGGGGGGCCTCAGTACTCCAGAGAATAGGCGGCGTGGGACAGGTGAAGCAGTACACCCCGCCAGGAACGCCACCTGAGTGGGGATGAGCGTGTCCCAGTGTGCAGATGGAACAGATTGGCAGTTGCCATGGGCCTGAGTTTCCAGAGGTTGGCAAGGGGAGGGTAACCCTCGGGACAATGAGTGGGTCAGTCCAGTCCAGTCGGATTCTTTTATTAGGTTTTGGTTCAGGATGTCTTGAACTAGAACCCAAACTCATCAGAGCCATAAACATCCCAGTCAAGTGTTTGGCACCAGCTGAACCCTGACTGCTCTTGCCATTTAATCTTGTATGGCCCATGTAGCTGGGGCTGCTACTCTGAACACCAGGTCTACTGGAGCTGCGTCAGTGGAGTAGCATTGCAATAAGGCACTGGCTTTAGCATTTTTGGTCCAGGTCAATCTGTGATCTATAAATTGACTCCATTGAGACCCTTGTAGTCAAAGGAGGGTCAAAGTCTGCAATCCTTCTTCTCCACAATAAAGAAGCCCATGGAGGCTGGGGAGGTGGATCAGCTAATGACCCCTGCCTGGGAGCCTTTGCCATGTTCAAACCCTTGGTTTTAGGCTTTGACAGAGGATAAAACAAGTGTCCCAGCACAGAATATTCAAATGGGATATAAACAAGTAGGTGAGAGTGTGCACTTTCGATAGTAGTGGAATGAGACTGGACAGACTGAACCTGGCATGAATGTTCAAACTGGGAGAGCTTAATGAGATGTAGCCTAAGTTCCAGTCTAAAATAGAACTATGTTTGCAGAGCAGCCATGAACCTTAAACCATTGGATTCTGTGATTCTGGGAGGAGCTGGAACTGTGTACATTCTGCATGGTGTGGATTATTCAACAGATGGGTGCTATGATTTTAGTTACTTGTGAGTCACTGATATGGTTACCATCTAGGGCTTTAACCATGACTAGGTGGACTAGAGAAGCTGTGGAAATAGAGACGGACAAAACAAAAGACTGAGACACAAAGTTGCCCACTGACCCAGAATCTACAAGAGCAAAGACAGAAACAGAATGGTTATCAACAGACACGACAACATGAATTACAAATGTGTTTAATTTTGCTGCCTCCAGTTTCCCTCAACCCCATAATGCATGCAAAGCCACTGAGATTGTCTGAGACTCCTCGCTTCGTAGGTTTATCTGGGAAGCCCCTGGGTTCTGAAAAAGCATGAATTTTAAAGTCAAAAGCATAACGGAGTACAGTAACCCCCTGCGTTAAACGTTCCAAAAGCACCCATGTTGTTGTGATGTGGTAAAAAAATGCCTAAAAATGCCTGTTTTTACAGTGTAAACCCTAAATATGCCCCCAGATATGTTCCCAAAACACTTTAATTTCATTCTAAACTCATCTTAACACATTACCCTGAAAGAAAATGTAAAGGTAAACCCATATTTGTACTGTACAGTTTTGCACTGAACTCTCGCAGTGCTAGAATGTAAATACTGATGTTACCCCTGTATAGACTGTACTGTAATTCATGCAGCGCGTTTTCTTTGGTATGCACTGTTGTTTTCTTTGTTAGAAGCAGGTAAATACAGTAATAAATTCATTTAATTTACAGTAATAAAAATATATGGCTTTAAGAAAAACAAAACGAAAAACACAAGAACATTCAAGGCGCTCCACTGAAAAATTCTGGACCTTTGACGCAGCAGCCAATCAGCAGCAAGCAGAAATAAATAGCGTTCTTGGATTGGCTACTTTCAAACCTCCCGCCTCCGAGTACAGCTGTATTTCACCATCCCAATACCTGCTTTCTTGCGTTTCTCTCCACAGTACCAAAAAATTTAACGTTATTCTTTCTAAACCTTGTGCAAGGTTTATGTTTGGGCGGGGTGCTTAGCAACCCAGCATGAGGCGTGGCGAACAAGGCCTGGACCTCACAAAAGTAAAAAAAACCTCTGCAGTTTCCCTGTTAATGCGGGGTTTCACCGAACAAATATTAGTTCGGTTCTCAGAAAAAATCTGCGTTGGACTGAAACAGCGACTGCTGAGCCGCGTTAAAGTGGGGTTTGTGACTATATGATTCGTGTGCCATAGGTTACAGAGGAAATTTCATCATGGCAGATTTGTGCAAGGATTCTGCGTTCATCTGAACACAGTTCCTCTTTTCAGTGTGTGGTGGGGTGTGGTGGAGACCAGCGACGTCCTGCCAAGAGAGACACAGACTCGCAGGCTTTAGCTGTGTACTGATCAGGTCTGGTGCACATTGTATTGTAGTGTACTTGTCAGTGTGTAGTGACAGTGATGGTGGTGTGTTTTGGAAGAATGCTTTTGTGTTTTTATCTGCTTTTTGTGCTCCATGTTACTGAAGGTAAGTGTGATATTTTTTCTACTACAATTATTCAATATAAGTGGAGGAAACTGATTATGCTATAGTTTAGGTCTACTGATATACCTGAGTACATCTGGCAACACCCAGTCAAACATAATTACACAAGTTATCTATCTATTTTAATAAAAATCCACTGGCAAAGTGATCTACCCTATGAGGACATATTTAATTTGGCTATTTTAGTGACCATTTTATTGGGATAAGCAAACTGTGACAGCTACCTAAGCAACATGACACAATGCTGTTAAATTACTTCATAAATAGGGTCGGACCTAGTACTGCTTCTACACTTGGTTTAGAAACCATTTCATTATGTATAGAATCAGACTGAGGATCCATTTTTTTAAAAATGGGGATGGATTTCCTTAACTTTACTTAAGTTTTCCTTAACATTTTAAATATATATGTTTTGATAAATATCTGTTGTCAAGCTTCTGATGTCCATGTTTAAGTTAGAGCTGCCATGGATTGGCATTAGTTTGAATATTGGGACTATAAAAGGAGGTCAGTTTGAAGCAGCTTGCACCATTGGACATGGAAACACTGTTCACTGTTCCACAGAAAGTCATGCCTTTCAGTTAAAACAGCACTTGCTTCATAGACAAGTGGAGAAATGCACATGCATGTTTCCTGGTTACCTTTTTTGTGTGAATTAAGGCAAATGCTAAAAAATGAAGATATTTAACAACATGTAGGCACACATTTGTCATTTTGTGGTCATAAGTCATAAAGTTCATGAAATAATTATTGGAATTTCCAATAATTTGGCAGTTTGTGACTGGTTTCATCCCCCAGACCTGCCAGATTGTATCGAAGTAATTTAGTGACGAAGTATTTGAATTAACAACAAAAAAAAAACATACTGAATTGTTGAAACTGAATAAGAACATGCTTGAATGATAATGCGTGCAAGTTTATGTAGTGAAGTTTGTGTTGAATTTATTTCAATTGTAATTACCCCTATTAAGATTCAATACAGAAACATTCAGCCTCTTTCAAATTCAGCATTTTTTTGAAATTACAACATTAATTATTTAATCTGTATTATTCAGTGCCTTGATTTCGGTTTTGCCATTTAAAGCGGGCTATTTCGGTGAACTCAGCGTCTGGCGGGCTGACGGGGCGGGAGCGCGCTGGCACCACCAGCGCATTGAACGCACACGAGACTTTGAATTCAAAATGAAGAAGCCACAACTTTCTCAATGTCGAACTGGTGTTTCTGCAGGCTGCACCCTGGAAGACCAAGGGAAGACAGCAACATTTACCATTTACTCAGGAGGGTCAGTACTGCTGCCCTGCTCCTGCACTGACCTAAACACCACACCTGAGAGAGTCACCTGGGAGAAATACAACACAAACAAAAGCACATGGGAAAAAATGTCCATTGGCAGAGGCCAGTACAGAAACAGAGTCCAGCTGTTCAATTCTCACTCTCCAGGAAATCTCTCTCTACTCATATCCCACCTGACTGAAGAGGATGAAGGAACGTACAGGTGCAATCTGAGGACGAAGGAGTATACATACATATTTCTCATGGTACCAGGTAAAACACCATTTGGATCCCTATTCATAGCACAATGATCATCAGAAAGTTTACAGTGACACCGGGAGGACACCTGAAGGGCATTACATGCTAGGCTTTACTGTATATAACATGCGTGAGGATAGACCAGCCAGATTAAAGTGCATACCATGAGCAATGCACATATTTTCTACCTCTGAATTGCCAAATTTTGTGTATGATAGTCTTAATAAGAGAAAGTGGAGTGATGTTGCTACCCCCTCCCCACCACACGAAAAAAAGCCTGAATAAAAAAGGATCAAAGATCAAATGCCTTCATGAATTTTTCCATCCCAAAACATTCAGAATGATTTGAACGGGAGTAAGAGGCCAATAAATGTCGAGATAAAACCACCCGTTCTCCCATAGACAGTGCAAAATATACAAAAGTTCAAACAATCCTGGTAAAATTCCTGGTTGAAGTTTTATTGATTTTCTAAATGAAACAAGTACACAGTACACAAGAGAACACACTTAACGGGCACGTTTAGTTCTTTTTAGTACATAATTTCCATTAATTTGCCATGTTTAATGTATTGACAAAGAAACTACATAAAACATGCCATAACTTTTGCACAGGCCACAAAATCAAACTATCAAACTATTTTACCAACCACAGGAGGATAGGTTCTCCTTTTGAATCTTGGTTCCTCCCAAGGTTTCTTCCTTCAGCTTTAGGGAGGTTTTATTTGCCTTTGTTGCCCTTGGCTTGCTAATTAGGAGCTCAGACTCTGTAAAGCTGCTTTGTGTTAACATTATTTGTAAAAAGTGCTTTATAAAGAAATGTACTTGACATACTCCAAAACGGACTCCAAAACATCGTCCACAGGTTTGACATGGCAGTCAGTCCAAGCACTTCAGATGAACTTTCCACTACATTTTATTCTCAAAGGGGAAACCCTTTTGCTTCCTTTTCCTCTTTTTTGTAGTATGCAGGCAAAGGTTTTGCCAGGGTCTTGGTAGGACACCTTCATCAGTGCAGCAGAGCTTTAGTACCCGCTGAAAGCAGCAGTCAGATGTGTGGTGATATGCCTTCAGGCATCTGGCAGGCACGCTTATGTGCGTTCATCAAGTGTTTCTGGATGACTTGTATGAATAACGTAATGGTTGAAATCATATTAAGAATAACTGCGAGTGTCACTTACTCAAAGCACTACTCTTGTGAAACAGTAGCAGCTATTTTTGTAGTAATGGGTTCCTTTTTGAAGTTCTGCGAAGTGTGGGTGACTGAGTGGGGAATTTCAGGAGGTAAAAACGAACATGTATGGACTGCAGAATGATACATTTACACTTGTATGTGCTTATCCAGGCTGCGCTCTGGAAACCAGTGGGATAGTGTTAAATACTGCAGCACTTACAGGGGAATCAGTACTGCTGCCTTGCTACTGCACCAACCTACTATCCACACCTAAGAGATTCACCTGGAAGAAACTGAATCATACATGGGAGGTAATATCCAGTGACATTGGTCAATACCGAAACAGAGTCATGCTGTTTAATGCCTATGCTCCAGGAAATCTCTCTCTGTTCATATCCCACCTGACTGAGGAGGATGGAGGAGTGTACAGGTGTGAACTTTCAGAAGGGGAATACACAAACATCACACTCAGCGTGGAAGGTAGAATTTCATTCCCAGTATTTCTCTTCACATCGTAGTGAAAGTCATGGTAATGTCATCGTAAAAAGGACTTGAATTAAAACATATGTAAAATCAAAGAACATTTAAGTAAACTGAATTGCAATGAAAGGATCAAGTCCCACATGACCCTTACAAAAAGAGCAAGAGAACAGATTTGAAAAATATGGCAGTGGAATGGCTATAAAATACCTGAGCTGTTCTACTAATCTGCTGCCTGCTGTGGCTGTAGCCCACACTTCTGCCAAAGCAGAAACATCAGTTTTTGGAACTTTCAGTTAATTTCATGTCTTTGGTTCATCTTAATTTTGTATGTTAAGTTCAATTCACGTTTTAGTTAATATCATGTTTTTAATTTATCTCATGCTTTTAGCTAAATTCACATGTTCAGTTCATTTCATGTTTTATTAGTTAATGTAATTTTTAGTTAATCTCACTTTTTTAGTTAAATTCACATTTTCAGTTATTTGCAGTTGTTAGTCAATTTCACATTTTGAGCTAATTTCACGTTTTCATCTCATGTTTCAGGAAGATTTATGTTTTTAGTTAACCTCCCATTGTAGTTCATTTCAATTTTGAACTGTGTTGAATATTTATCTTATTTACGCAGGTTAGCAACAATGTTCCTTCACTGTACATTTTTAAAGACGCTTAGTTAATTATTTGCATTTTCTGAAGATCCATCATCAAGTTAGCAAAGGCCCTTTGTAGATATCTCTTCATTCAAAGAAACAGGAGCTTTTATGACAAAAAATAATGGTTTGTGTGTGTTGTGTTTTCACCTTGTAGTAAACTGTAGTAAAGATCTACAACCCTCATCACTCACTCTGTCAATCTCTTGCAGGACCTCCAGTTTCAAAACCTGGTTCAGGGTTTGATAGTGAAAACATTCTGAACGCTTCATCTGAACCTTCCACCACAGTTTCTTCTCAAAAAGGTAACACTGTCTTTCTGCAAACTTCCTTCCAGCCAGATTTCCTTGGAGATGGGTCAGACTCTGGTTTCCTCAAAAGCATCACAGTACTAAGATCAACATTTTTAATGTTCCGTTATTTGCTTCAGCACAATCTTTCCGTTAGGCAGCTTGTAAGAGGCTCACCACTGGTTGATGTTGCTGTTGCAGAACTTCCACAGAGTCTGCCCTTCATCCCCTTCGCCTTGGTGACTGTGGTCTTTCTCCACATTATAGTAGCGGTGGTCTATTGCACTAAGAGAACCAAAGGTAAAAAATACAACATCAAACCGTAACATCAAACAAATCTCTGTGTGTGTTTTTATCCTTTTTTATGCTCATTATTAGATTGTACATTAATTGAAGTTTTTCTTATTCCCACCTAAGTGCCAGATCCTCCCACAGCTCACTACAGAACGCTGAAGAAGACGGAGCAGTGAGTCTGCAGTAGAGACTCTGTGGTAGTGTCTACTGGATGTCCTCTTTTACAAGATGTAACCATGTTGCACCTAAAACTCAAATGTTTTTGTCTACTTTCCATTTAAACTGTGCCTGGGGTCACACATTGTCATGTCAGATTATGCCCATTAATATGATGCTATGTTACCATTGCCAGTAACTGTCAAGACAGGTGCTACAATGTTTGATGTCATGACAGTTTGTTTCGCTTCTACTAAGTTCAATTTATTGCCAAGACATTATTCTCTTATGACATTGATCAGTAATGATGTACATTGCAGTCATGGAAGTAGTAACTCAGCAGGGGTAGCTATTTTCCTACATAAATTTAAAGGGGAGATATTAGAGGTATCCAAATCTTTTGAAGGAAAAAGCAGGAAGATGTCACTTTTATTATGCAATATCTACGGTTACAATTCTCACCTCTGTAACAAAGCCTTGTTTGCTGAAATATCTGACAAAGTAAGATCTCTGTCTGACTCTTATGTTGTACTGGGTGGCGACTTTAATGAATGTGTTCATGCTAGTTTAGATCGATTTCCCCCAAAAGTAGGCCAAGGTTCACTTGCCAGTAACTTAGTTTTGTCCTTATGTTCTGATCTTTCTTTAATTGACTCCTGGCATTTTTTCAATCCAGACCTAATAGACTTCACTTGGTCTAACAAAAATGTAACCCTTAGGTCAAGGATTGATCTGTTTTTAATTTCTAATACTGCTTTACACTTAATTCATGATAGTTCACATTCATTTGCACCTTTATCTGACCACAAACAGATAATCCTTAAACTGGGAGACCAGCAGAAAGTCTCCTCTTTACGTGGATATTGGACGATAAATAATGCTTTATTAAAGGTTGATGACTTTAATAACAGTATTAAAAATCTTATAACAGAGCTATTTTCTGACTCTAATAAGGAATGTACAACAAATTGGGAATTCTTTAAATATAAGTCAAGGTGTATTGCTAAGAAACTGAAGGCCAGTAGAAATCAGTATGAGACTAAATTAGTTGAGAGAGTCAATGAGTTAACAACAAAAGAGAATACTACTGAAGAGGAGACAATAGAAATAAAAGATATTAGTTTAAAACTGGATGATATCTACTCAGATTTGGCTAAAGGTGCCTTTGTAAGATCAAGGGCAAAGTGGTTAGAGGAAGGTGAAAAGAACTCCAGCTACTTTTTTGCACTAGAGAAGAAAAATGGTCAAAGGAAAGCTTTGACTTCCCTTAAAACCCTCCTGAGAACCGAAGAAAAAAAGTGTCTTACAATTTCTTTTTTTGTGTGATTTTCTATCTGTTTGGGACTAAAAAAACCTTACAATTTAAATTTCTTTAAATATATTTTTCATTTTAATTTCCCGGCATGTCCACTGTAGAGGACAACAGGAC
>JBBPCX010070648.1:0-10511 GCA_037974365.1 Hydrocynus forskahlii
AAATTAGAGTTACTGGCTCTAACGGGCTCTATTTTAACACTGAGTTATGAAAACTGTCACTTATTCAGGTGCAGATGAACAGAAATAGCAGCACAACGAATTTATATGAATGCATGAAACAGTGAAATAACTTGATTACATACCCAATGTTACTGCACTGATTTATGAAGCTTCTTATTTTCAGTGTCACCTTAAAAAGTGCACTGTTAAGTTGTTATTGCTGGTCTAGTAAGATGGACTGAAAAATTCAATGAAGATGCAGCGGACCTGGTTTTCAACCAGTGAACCAATATTTTCACAATATTTTGAACAAAATTTGAATGAAGAAAAGTAATGACTGCTCAGTTCTGGCTGGGAGGCAGGAGGAGCATGGTGTAATGAAACTAGGTTATTGATTAGTGCCGGTTGTTTGTGTTTGGTTCCAACAAAGCAGTTGCATCAGATGTTTCTGATGATAGTGAATTAAACTGAATTGAACTGAACTAATAACTTTGGTGCTAGCCTTTATGTGGCTACTATAGCAACGTATTATGTGGATTATGGTACAAACTGTACCTGGTTCTTTCTCAAAAATCCCCTGGATTAAGATCAGAATACACAAAACCCAACAGGTCTGATAACACGTACGCACTTTCCTAAAACTTTCCTTATTGGAAACCTGTCTGGACAGTGCGAGATCAATCAACAGTGTTGTAAGACAGAGCCCGAGGTTATGCCAAGTTTATACTACAAGATAATACAGCTTCAAGAGAAGTCAAGGAACATGCAGCCTCTTTGACTGACTAAGCACCCCAATCTGACGGAGCACAATAAATTTTCATTGGAAGTGAAAGTAAATACCAAAGTAATAATGTGAAGCGGGGAAGTAAAGCATTGCTCCTGGGTGTAGCACACATTCTTGCTGGGTATGGGTGATTCATAGAGGTTTTATACCTCTTCATGTTTTATGGATTTCATAAAATGATGATGAATTGAAAACTGAACGCACAGTGATTCCTGGTGTGCAGGAGAACGCTTCTGGTGTGGCCATCACTCATAGTGAGGGCGTGAAGCTGTCAAAGAATCGGGAGGCATGCATTACTCAATCACTCTGTGATTTTACCGTTGACACTGAACAAACCTTATCAAAACACATCAACAAATTAATTTGTAGAACATACCCATTTGCAAATTCTATTTTTTTGTTCTGTCCATAACTGTTGCGCCATTTGACTGAATACTGCAGCGTAATTTGATTCTCTTCAAATTGTTCAAATTAAGGGATAGGCATTAGAATGCTTGTTAGAATTTTTTTGTTGATGGGGGGGGGGAGTAAACAACACAGGGCATAAAATGTGTTGGGAGGGAAGTGCAGATGAAATAAAATAAAGTCCTTCATGACGAGGGGGGTGGGTGGTTATGAAGGTGGATGAAAAAGTACACAGTATGTGTCGGCAAAAGCAAATGTTAATTGCAACCATTCTGCATTGCTCCAAGTTTTGAATTTTTTTCAGAAACCTCCTAAATGTAGCTGTTGAGGATTTCAGAGGGTCTTGAAAACCCTCAGAATTCAATTATACATAATTCAATTCTAATAAGCAATCTAATAATATCTGTTCTTTAGCACAGCTAAATATGGGTAGGTTGACAGATAAAAAGGAATTTCACATATGAAGTTCACGTTTTACTTTTCCTTATAAATGAGTCTAGAAGTTTATTGAACATATTTACTACATTGTTGCATTTCAGGCTACAAACAGGTGGGCAAAACACAATATTTGACAAATATTTGACGATAGTTGACGAATACCTCAAATTATGTGTAATCAAACCTTTCTATTTCAAATGTATTATCAATTTGTTCCATTATTTTCGCAGTTTACGCATATTAAAAAGAGAAACACAACGCAAACTGATATTTAATAAATAAATAAATAAATAAATGGGGAAGAAACAAATAAAAATCTCAGTAATCTCATTTTTAAAGTCTAAAAATATCACAAAGACACATATAATGTACACATATGAAAATGTATCATCTATTTAATATCATGGCATGAAATGTATGGCATTGATGTTAAACTGCCTGACAATGTTCTAGGGCCGTGTGTTGAACTGGTTCGTGTATTAGATTAAGCTGTCTCATTTGAGTGTACAGTCCATATAAGTGAGCAAGTGTGGGCCTGAGGTCAAAGTGACTCACCTGGAAAACTAGGTCAGTAAGGAAGGTTATTTGGCAGTCATGAAATTAGGATTAATGAGGATTAGTAATTTGGCATTCTTTAACTGGCTTAATTTCACTGCAGTGTATTCGTCACCACCATTCTTTTTTTCTCCACAACATCTTGGCAGAATAACAAAATGGCAACACAAAATTGTGGCTAGGATGGCTTATAGTCAACTTTGCATCTTTAAAGTTTCACAAACTAGTTGATATAACACAAATTCCAGAATAAAAAATATTAAAAATCATTTTTACATTTTTTTGGTTTTCAGTTTTTTTACAATTAACAACTATGTTCCTCTTACCCCAGGTGTAAACAATCTGCCAGAACACGTTACATGTCCAAGTTTTGCTTCTTTTAGTTTAGTGCCTGAGGTTGTCAAACACTAGAAGTCAATAGTCACCCAAACAACTCACATCATTGCCATACAAAACAATGGCAACAGCTTCTCTCAAACCACATTTTTATCTTCATTCGTGTCATGCAGACTTGTGGATGCAGCTGACGATGGACTCCTGTTTCCTGTAGTTTATGTCTGTTTGTGAACACAGGTCTGGTGTGGTCTGAAATGGATGCCTGAAGCGGTGATGCTTTGTTCCATTTTATAATGAACAGTAAATCATACTGTGTCCTAAACTGCATCCACAAGTCTGCACCACTTTACTGAATGTCTGGAAACGGTTTGATCTGGCTATAAGAATATATTTTTCTGGAAACAACGATGTATTTTTATAGAAAGGATTTGAGTTATTTGGGTGACTACTGAGTCCTAGTGTTTGTTAGCCTTGCCAAGGTAGATTTCCTGCAACACGTTCACAGGATGGAGCACACCGAAGAGTGTTCTTGTTTCCGGAAGGCCGTAGTTGGATGGGACCAGCGTCGCCAGGTGGGCTGGAAGTCTTTTGGGTACAGACTGGTGTACCCCACTGCTTCCACTGTCCTCCTCTTTTGGACTCGGTGCAGCACAATGCGGTACACTCCAGTCAAAGGGCTCCGGCCATCCAGCTGTGCGTTATTCGTCAAGTGAGCCTCTGTGATGCCCAGCTCCTCCAGCATTACCTTGACAGCCTGCTCGTCTGAGCTGAATGCTCGTGAATGGTCTGCAAGGTACTCCGGGGTGGTTGGGGCAGTACAGTATGGCTGTGGATACTCAATATCCTTAAGCCAGAGGCTGGACATGACCTTGGTCAAGGGGGAGCGGTCAGCAGGCACCTGTCTCAGGAGGCCTTTGATGACATTCTGACAGGGGTCAGGAACATATGAAGGAATAGCATAGCTCCCCTGAAGGATACACAGCTTCAGCTTGCTCAGGTTGGTCCCGTTGAAGGGGAACGTGGCTGTGACCATGAAGAAAAGCAGCACACCCAGAGCCCAGATGTCTACGAAGGGTCCCACATAGCCCTTATCCTTGAAGAGCTCAGGCGCAGCATAAGGCGGAGATCCGCAGAAGGTGGTCAGAATCTGGTCAGGTTGACACTCGGTGCTAAACCCAAAGTCGCCCACCTTGATGACGTAACTGTTGGTATAGAACACATTCTCTGCCTTCAGGTCTCGGTGGATGATGTTGCGGTCATGCTGAGTGTGGATAACAAAGAGACTTTTACAAAAAAGCTAAGTCCTTTGAAAACTCCAAATATTGCCAAACTGTAATCCAAAACATACACATACACATCAAGTGCCTTTCATTGCCTGTGGCACATGAGATAAGCTACATAAAGAACAAAAAAAGTCAAATAAATCTTTACAATCTTGTTTTCCTTTTCAAAGAAGACCTCTTTGCCTTCTTCAGTGGCATATTCCAGATCTCGTTAACGAAACCTTTTACTTCACACACACACTTACTTTAGATTCCTACAACTTGAAACAGATTAGCCTAATCGTATTTGTTAATGGTGAAATCCATTTTAATCAGGACAGGGCCATAAATCAAAGGCATCAACTTCACAATCAACATCAACTTCACTATCAAAGCTCCTGTGTCATTTTCTGTAAACTGGCAGAATTAATTATGCTGAACTTGTCCGTTGAGAGAAGTCAAGATATTTTTTAATGTTTTTTTCTTGCTGTTTTCATCTGTCTGGTGTGAACTGGGCGGGTCTATATTTGGCATACATGGTATCACATGTGCCATGGAATCAGTTGGAGTTACTGGTATGTTTGCCTCTGCTTTGAGGAAGCTCTTCTGGTTTAAGGCAGAAATAACACGTTTTATTAAGCATGTAAAGTAGTTGTTATTCTTTGCCTTTACTAATGGTTTAATTGTAACTCGAATTGTAACTCTAATTGTGTATTAAATACATGTGAGATCTTCCTGATAACTAGACCACAACAGAAACCAGATTTTTGTTACATTAGGGTTTTACAACCTCAGACACCTATGCAAATTTTTTTCAGCATGTGATAAGGTGTCTTTCTGCTGCCATTAGAATATTAACCTTAGAATAAATGCAAACAAACAAGGAAGCAGTAAAAAGTGTCAAGATTTGTTTTGTTTGTAAATAAGTAGTTGATATTGTGTGAGCTGGTGAGGAGAACATAAGTTCGGTTCCAGATTTCTCCTCAGTTCCTCTGGCCATTGTTTGGACGTCATGATGGAACTGAACTTTGACTACTAAGATAGCAATGAAGTATGACCCAGACTTGCTTCTGTAAAGCAGCTAAACTGGCCACGAAAACAGAGATTCTAAAATATTCATGCTTTTGACCTTCATCAACGCCATCTCAGTTAGCAACAATCCATTTAGATCTTCTGAATCTTGACATTTTGGTCTGACAGCCCCACAGGCAATAGGTTGGAATTTCTGGCTAATTTAATTATTATATCTTGAATTTGACATTGATAAATGTAGCTATTAGAACAATTTGATAACCAGTTGGAACCAAGGTAGGGTGACCCCTTATAGTCACATGTGAACACACTATAACACACAATGCAAACAATGTGAAATTCTTTCTTTGCATTTAAACCCTTTCACAAAGTGAAGCAGAGGACTGTTACCAACGAGGGACGCCTGGGGAGAAGTGTATGGGGACAATACTTTGCTCAAGGGTACCTCAGTGGTGTCACTAGCAGTCCAGGGATTCAAACCCATGACCTTCTGATCCCTGCACAAACTCCCTAACCACTAGGCCCGAGTTGTCAGGGGCTTTAAATCAAGAGCATTAGTTGTGTCCAAACTTTTGACTGATGCTTTAGCTAGGGATCTACTGCATCTTATCATGCACTCACATCACCTGTGAGATAACTTCTTTTCAAGATGAACCACTTACCATGTGTCTGACTGCCGACAGGATCTGGGAGAACACCAATTTGCTCTCCGTGCCAGACAGTCGCCCCCTGCTGGAGATTCTGGAGTACAGCTCACCTCCAGATGCGTACTCCATCACCAGGTGCAACCTTCTGAAGGTCTCCATCACCTCATACAAGCGCACAATGTTGGGATGGGACAGTTTCTCCATAGAGCGAATCTCAGTGGCAAACAGTCTCTGGGAGTGTCTGTCCAGACGCACCTTGTCCAGGATTTTGACAGCGACCCGTTCTTAAAGGATGAGGGAAGAAAAAGAGAGGAAAGGGTTGGATATGAGAAAGAGAAGGAGAGAGAGAGAGAGGAGTCAGAAAACAAGGGATAGAGAGAGAAAGAAAGAAAAGGATGATGTAGAAAAAGAGGTGGACAGAGAATGAGAGAGAGAGAGAGACAAAGAATGAGAGAGAGAGAGAGAGAGAGAGAGAAAAAGAGGGAGAGAGACAGAGAAAGAGAAGGGTGGTGTAGAAAGAGAAGCGGACAGAGAATGAGAATGGGAGGGAGACAGAATGAGAGGGAGAGGGAGACAGAATTGGGGAAAGAGAGAGGGGGAGAGAGAGAGAGAGAGACAGAGAGAGACCATTATGAATACAGCAGAAATATCTGTGTGAGCTCCAAACAATAACAGAGGAGTAATGCATTGAATATATTTTGATGAAAATTCCTGCTTCGCTTCCACATTAATTAAATAATTGGCTCAAGTATGTGTTTCAGTTCACTACTTGTGCCAATACTTTTTACCTTTTACATTTTATTATTTATTCAAGTGGAAATTATATACTCAAATTAAGTGCATTCAATGGATTACTTTTCTTATGTGTTAGCTAAAGAGATTGAAAAAAAAAAACTTTCTCTATGAATAACTTCTCTGCCGTAAGGCTTCCTACAGAACAGAGTGTAAGGGTGAGGGTCTAGGAGCTCTATGATGATTACCGTAGCTTAGACGACACTACGCATGTCCTTGTGATGTGGATTAACCTAGTTTTGTCTCCAGACTTACTGTGCCAGGTATGGCGAGAACTTGCTGACATCACCGTCCTCAAAACAAAAAGTGACAGGTCGAGTGACCAGCTCACGTGGACTGATCAAGTAATGAATGAACCCCTGGGAGAAATGGGTCACCACACCTCTCCAGCCAAAAGAACCCACCTCCTCTGCTGAGTTTTAAGATAAAGTAATAAAGTACATCACAGTCTGGGGCCGCACATGTGCAGGACTCGCTGTGACCACGGAAGGAAGCACAAAATCCAGACATACAACTTTGAGCAAAAGTTTGAACGACCTCGGTCAAATGGCCCAATTACATGTTTTGTTGATTAAATGAGAATAAATACATGAGTACACATCCTCTACAGAGGACACACTTCTGTACAGTTTAAATTATACATATACCGATAAAATATACATATATTCAACGAGCAGATCATAATTAGCCAGTAAAATGGGTTTGTTCGCTAATAGAGGACGTGTTACTATCTACTTTATGGAAAACACAAATCACATCATTTGACTGGGAGTGCTCAAATTTTCACATATGATTGATCATTCAAAAGTTTGGACACACCTAATTCTGTCTCTCATACAGACATTTTTAGAGACATATTGATCCAAAATTTGCTTAAACGCTCAACATGTTTTTCAGAGTCAAAATAGAATCTGCATATGAATTCATGCCCAATGGAATATATTTTCTGGTGACTAAAATGTGTAAAATTGCACAAATAATGTGAAATCTTCTGTGTCCAGACATTTGACCTGCACTGTATACACTGAAGAAACATCTGTATGTTTGGATGGAAGCATTATTTAGAATTGTTGATCTAAATTAAAGTTGAAGCAGCACTGAAGATGTTCGTTTGAAAGATGTTTGTTTGTTTAGAAAAGGCTAACGTGTCGCTGTGTAGAAAAAGTGCAGCAGTGATCAGATACCTTTGGTGAGGTCATGGATGCCCAGCCTGACCTGGGAGAAGTTCCCGCTGCCGATTTCTCCACGGAGCTCGTAGAAACCGATGCGCCGGCCAAAAGTCAGGTCATTAATGACTCTCTCGGAGTGGGTGAGGTCATGCACGGCCTGTTCGAACGCTGTGTGTTTGGGATGTGGCTCGGAGGGTTCTTCTCCTGGCTTCTGAGTCTCCCCTCGTTTCATCTCCTTCACCCGGGCCTCCTCCTGCCAGGCCAGCTGGGGGATCAGCTCTCTGCTGTAGGACGGCATGGTCTGCTGGGCCACTCGCCCTGGTTGGGGAAAAACACACACTGGTTTAAAGTAGGTCAAGTCCACAAAAGCTCGTAAGCAGTAAAAGGAAATACTATGATTTGAATCTGCAGAAAACTAATTGTTGCCAGGTTGTTTGGCAGACAGAAGTCTAGATCCTCAGAATGTGAACTGTACAACTCAATAAATATGTAATTATAACATTTGTATAAAACCTACATAAAACTGGTTCACTCTTGGCCAGTGTGATATATGTTATACTGTATTCAGTGCTGTATGTTGTATTGTTGTAGTAATGTATTCAGTGTGTTGAGTCTGTACTGCACAAACTGAACACACTAAAACCTGTGAAGTTACAGACGATGTTAGTTTACTTTTCTTTATATTCATGTACATTCATTTTCAGGTCTTGTTGTTAATGTTATTATTTATAACTTGTCCTGTTTCTTTCCCTTTTATGGCCTTTTTATTGTCTCTATGCACTTTATTCTTTAGAAATGCACATTGAAAGCATGGAAAATACTCATTTTAAAAACTATATAAGCTACATAATATATCACAGTACAAACCAAAGCTCATTCTGGTTTCTTTACAACAACGAAAAACGCTGATTTTTGTTATACTTTTTAGTTCAAGTGAAAAATGTATTTTCAAAGTGCTATGTCAAAAGTAAAGGCCAGGCATAATTATTCCATGACATGCTGGTAGAGGTATTACTAATATCATAAAATATCCACATCCACTCAATTAAAAAGAATGTATCTATCAATTGCGTCTTGGCTAATTCTGATTGTGTATCTTGAATTACATCGGAATATTACAGTGAAGCTTGAATCATAACTCTTTACTTCAAAGACTTAATTACATTTAAGTCATATGCTGCATGTTTCGGCTGATATGCTGCATGTCTTGGCTTACATAGTAACCGTCTTTTCTCATTCTTCCTCGGTCTGCTGTTCTTGTTGCTGTTCAGAAGCATGGCAAGCTTTCTTCTCGGTCTGTCCGTATGTTGTCGTCACACGTCACGCTTTTCTAAAGCAGTGGTCACTGATAGCCTTCCTTCAGCAGCTGCAGATCCAGGTTCTGCAGAGACCTCTGCTCGTCAGCTGATTCCAAATCAGGGTGAAAACTTCTCCTCGGTATCCTGATGGAAGTTCCTTCGTTCTTTCAGAGTTTCTGCTGTCCTCTTCAGAGCGATGCGTCTGAGCACAGCCTCTCTGGAGCAGGACACACACTCTTGCCCACATACACACTCTCCTGTATTCCTCTGCCTGCCGAGTGTCTCCCCACTTCTGCAGTGCTGAGGTCTCAAGCTTGACTAATCCAGAAGACAGACCAGCTGACCTACAAACTAAACACAGGTTTCACACATCTATAGCTGTCAATCATTCACACAGACAGCGATGAGATTAGGGACACTCACGGTCTACTGCTGGGCCTCAGGGGTCAGTCAGGGAAATGAAGGTTAAGCACACATGTGTGTGTGTGTGTGTGTGTGTGTGTGTGTGTGTGTGTGTGTGTGTGTGCTTGTTATGTCCTGCCTCATGTTTGGTATTTTAAACCTGAAAGGCCAAAACCGTTTCTCTTTTTGGTAAAATGACAAATCCAAACTTCTGTTACCAATGTCTATAACTTATTCATAATTCAGTCACTTTACTGAATAACAAGCCTCAGGATATCCAAGGCAATGGGATGTTACGGGCTCAGATCTAGATTCGAGAGGCTTTCTAAACTGGAATTATATACATGCACAATTTCTATTCATCTGCTTTGTAGTTGTATATAGGCTAATTGGAAAAACAATTTTATGTAAAGTTTTAAAAATGTGGCTTTTGCACATGCCACATTTATGTTCCCCTCTCCAATATGTTAAATAAACAGTAAATGTGCATTAAAATATGTTCTCTGTTGTGGACACTGGATGCAATTTCCACTATGAGAATCAGCAAAACATAAACACAAATACATACACCATCTTTTCTCATTCTTCCTCGGTTTGCTGTTCTTGTTGCTGTTCAGAAGCATGGCAAGCTTTCTTCTAGGTCTGTCTGTATGTTGTCTTCACACGTCAGTCTTTTCTAAAGCAGTGGTCACTGATATGTCACCAGTGTGTCAGTGTCACAGTGTGAATGATTCAACACCCAAATAATACCTGACCACTAGTAGTCCTGTGTGGATCCTGAACAGGATAAAGAGAGTTAACAAATTATGTAGAAAAAACTGATGGACTATGGTTTGTAGTCTACAAAAGTGCACATTTGTGCACCTAAATGGCTATTACAAAGTAAGAATACCGAAGGAATTGGATTGTCAATGTGTGTGTGTGTGTGTGTGTGTGTGTGTCAGTGAGTCTGTGTTTGTGTGCTGATAGTGTATCTACAGGCTGTAAGCAATTTCCCAAAATCCATTCTCGTGCCTTTGAAAAACAACATAACAACCTAAACAAAATGGCAAAACAGAAATGGCTCTCCATAATGTCTCTATTCTACAGAGGTTTCAGCTAAGACACTAAGATCAGACGTCTGTCATCTGACAGTGTAGACAAATCCACAGGCCCATACATATAAGCCTAAGACCTCATTAATTTCTCTGACTGAGCACCAGGTGTATTAGTGAGAGCGCACGTGCAGGACCGCAGACTGACAGGGAGGAGTCCATTTAACAAGCTAATAGCTTTACAGCTCCATCTCAGCACTGAGACCTAAAGTGTGTAATGTCAAGCAATGTTGAGTTAGTTGCAACTCAAGTACTTTCTGCTGTAAGTACAAACACACACAAACACACACATACACA
>JBBPCX010070649.1:0-10511 GCA_037974365.1 Hydrocynus forskahlii
CTCTCGCAGTTCAGCACTGTCCTTTGTACCATTTCATGCTATTCACTGGACTTGAACTGTTTGAATTTCAATTAAAATTTGTTCTAAATTTAGTCAATCGGTCGAGACCAGTTTGAGGTCTAAATTTTTCTTTTATTAATGCTACAAGGCTAAAGTAGCTAACAAGTAAAGAAAGCTTATAACTACTAATTAGCATCATTAGCATCAAACTGCAGGTTGCTGCTAGAGTGTTGCTAGTGAACTGTATGTGTGCATATCAATGTGTGTGTGTGTGTGTGGCTTTTTATGCACCTTGCAAACCAGTTTTTCATGCTGCTGTCTCTCCTCAAGCTGAAAAATGTTTGGCTACAGGTTGTCAGTACCCTACACGTTTCTTCTGTTCAGACCAATATGATTAAAAGTAAGAGACATTCAGTACTAAAGCAGTAGCTACAATGTCATTCAGTGTCAGAAACCATTACTATTATAGCTGCATTTTCTCACTAAAGAACCAAGATACCAAACATATCTTGGCTGCTCAAGTACCTTTAGATAAGAGGAACACTGTGTACATTTAAACTTGCTTTTTCAGTTTTGCACTTGAGCCTTGAGTCTAATATTGCAAATAGTGGAAGCGTATGCTCCACAAATTAGCACTGGGCAAACTTGCCTAAATCAACAGCGAGCCGTTATGTAATGTCAAACAGACTTGCTTTAGTGGTTTCTTCGGGGCCAGCACATATACAGTATAGAGCTGAAAGAAAAGTGGCCCCTTATAGTCACGCATGAACACACCACAGCACACAGTGTAAAATTCTTTATCTGCATTTAACCCAGTCATCAAGAGAAGCAGAAGGCAGCACCGTGTGTGGACGGTACCTTGTTCAAGGGCATCACTAGCCGTCCTGGGATCTGAACCCACAAGCTTCTGATCACAGGAGCAACTCCCTAACCACTAGGCCACCAGCCACATAGGCAATTATCTAGGATGGTATTTTAGTCAAGTCAAGTCAAGTAGGTTTTATTTGTCATTTCTGCCATATACACACAGTACATAGTAAAAACAAAACAGCTTTCCCCCAGGACCGTGGAACAACACAAGTACAGAACAGAACAGAATACAGCAACAATACAACTAGACGAGACGAGACGAGACAACGGTCAGTACAACTGACAGCAGCTACAGTGAGGAGAAATACAGTATTTGACCGGTACTACAGTTTAGCAGCAGAGATTCATAATAGAAGTTACATGTGCAAAAAGTGCAGAACAGCAATAAATATGATTGTGCAATTGTAGCATCAATACAGAACAACAGTAAATGTAATTGTGCCAATTGTAGCATCAACATGATAGAGAATGTCATGTTTTATACAGAGTGTGCAGTATTTAATCCAGAGAGTTTTAACAGGTGACTGAAGTGTGAGTTGTTCAAGGGTGTGTGTATGTGTGTGTGTGTGTATTTTGCATACTTTAGGAAGTATGGTAACTTTTTGTGTCCTCCCTTCAGTGACCCCCAATGCTATTGGGCTAGAGTAAATGTGAATCCTACAATGTCCTGCACTATCGGATTAGAGATCCCACCCCAACAACAAAACTGGTGACTGTACTGAAGCTGGGGCCAACACTGGGTTTCTGACGCTACATTCTATCATGTTTTTTTTTTTAATGAAAATGAAAGAAGGGGTGAGGGGTAGTATAAATTTGATTTTTCATGGAACAGTCACTGTAAGATTAATCATTGCGGCGAGGCTGAAGTGCCTCCTCTCCTCTGGTTCTTTGGAGTAAGCTGACTGCTCTTTCGCAGGGTGGAAGGAGTGCTGGGAAACACAGTATGAAACCTGTTGGCCTCAGGATTCACCGAAGTGTGAAATAAGTGTGATAAAGCCCAGCGTGCCGCACAGGCCCTCGGCTTTGTGTCTATAAGAGGGCTGTTAAACAGGGAGACATGCTTCTCAGACTGCGTTTTTGGCCCTGTCCTTCAGGCTTAAGCTTTCTAGGGTTCAAGAAGGATATGCTACTGTCCAGTATAGCCAGCCTTCAAGCTCAGACTATGAAATTACAATGTAGCGCAAGATCAAGCTTTGAAGCTGAGGGACAACACACAAAAGCGGTCACTATCGATTAGATCAGAACTCGAGTGATGTACTGATTATTTTTTATGAATAATCATGTAATCAAAGAAATCAGAACAATCCAAACCCTTTAACCTTCCCAGGTCCACATTGCTGTGTACATGGAATTATATTGTATATAAATCTCTCATGAGTAGTGAGATTGCAGTTCTTCACAAATCCAATTCATGACAAAGAATGAGAATGTAATTATTTTTTTTTTGCAAAAGGCACCATGTTTGCTAGTGTTTTCCCTCATGTATGAAAACATTGGTGCTTACTAGGGCCTTATCAGGGGAGTTTAAGATTTCAGTGCAGCTGTTTCATTGTTATAATTAAAAACAAATGGTTTAGCAATTTTAGATGGCTAGCTGTTGCTTAGCAACAAAGAGGTGCACAGTGCTCCTCACTTTTTTCCATATTGAGAAAATCTCAGTATGAGCCCTCCGTAAAATATATTATACACTATATGGATGAGTTGGATATGTTGGAGGAGTTCGGCGTGGAGGAACTTGACTGGCCACACAGAGTCCTGAGCCCAACCCCATCCAGCACCTTTGGGATGAACTGGAACAGAGATTGTGATCCAGGCCTTCTCGTCCAACATCAGTGCCTGACCTCATAAATGCTCTACAGAATGGATGGACACAAATTCCCACAGAAACTCCAAAATCTTGTGGAAAGTCTTCCAAGAAGAGTGGAAGCTGTTATAGCTGCAAAGAGGGACGGACTCCATATTAAAGTCTATGTGTTTGAATGCAGTGTCATAAAAGGCCCAGTTGGTGTCCCAATACTTTTGTCCATACAGTGTCCTATACATATTCAGAAAATATGGTGAATAATCATCACAACCGGAAAAACCTGGAAGAAAATTTTTAAAAAGTTATGCTTAAATGTGTATGGACATTTTGAACTATTACACTCTGCGTTTTCTTTTGTGGA
Organism: Hydrocynus forskahlii; assembly: GCA_037974365.1. Lineage (NCBI taxonomy): Eukaryota > Metazoa > Chordata > Actinopteri > Characiformes > Alestidae > Hydrocynus > Hydrocynus forskahlii. The sequence continues at coordinate 3,036 of JBBPCX010070649.1, forward strand.
AACAGCTGCTAATGAACTGTGTATCTGCGTGGCATACAGGGGGCAGGGAAAGGGAAGGAGGGGCTTGTGATATTATAACGTTTTATATTACCACCCTGCCTAAAATATCAGCCGGAGCGATATAAAGTACCCCAAGTTTAGGCCTCGGAGCAGTCTGTCTCTCTTTCTATTTACAGATATACAAAGAGCATATGATTACATTGCACATTTGACAAATCTTTGTTTATAAAACACCGTTGTATACTGGCCAGGTATTTGCAGAAATTGTCGGCTGCAGGTATTTTTAAAACAGAAAGAAAAAAAAAAAGCAATCAGCAAGTTCCCTTTCTGCTGTCAGCTATTCCATCGGAGCTGACAAGCACAAAAACAAAGCTGGGTCATGTAGAGTGAACGCCTAAAATAAATGCAAACCACTAGCGCTTCAAATAGGTTTCATTTTTGCATGCTGTAAATTTAAATAGCATTTGCATGTCACCGCATGCAGAGGCTAATGTCTGACCCACATTTGTCTCTTTTTCCATCACACAGCCTCAAGCCTCTCCTCACCACCCACTACTCCAATACAAGTGACCAAACAGCCTCCGCCTTTTCCTCTGGAGGTCAGCCGCGGCGATCCCGAGCAGCCAGAGGAACGGAGTCGCTCCCTCTCCTCTCCCCTGGACACAGGCCAGCGCTTTAGTCTGCCCTCAGCCAAGCCACCGCTGACCCCCGCCTCGGCACCCATCTCTACCTCACGCACGGTGAGTGACCACCGGACACCACCTTAGTAACCCACCCAACCAACCATATGTTTGGTTCACCATGTGCGGTCATCTGCTTTAACCTCATACAGCAGGGGTGGGAGGTGCCAATCCTGGAGGCCTCTAAGCTGAGCATTCCATCTCAGATAGTAATCCAAGCATGGTCAGATAACATTCATCCGTGTTCCATGTACACCTGGCCACATAATTGCATCTAGGTGAGAGGCAGGAATATGATTCACATCCATGCTGTTTTCCCATGTTATATGCAAAAATGAACTGATAATGGGCACCACTGAATGGTTTTTTTTTCTTTGCAGTTTTGCATTAAGAGAACTTTTGTAAAAGAAACTATCTCAGTGTTTCAGAATCAGAATCCTTTATTGATCCCAGAGGAAATTGCTTATGTGATGACACAGACAGACACAAGACACAGAGACACAAGGACAATGTAAAGTCTAAATAAAAGTCTAAATAAAATCTAAATAAAAATCTGTAGAGAGAAAACAACCACAATATGAATAGACTATGCTACATACAGAAATGCTTGGTATGATATCTATAAGTCATGCAGCTGAGTGGAAAAACTATTGACACAAATGGCAGTTTGAAGTAAGTTATTGCACTTTTCGAAAATCAGTAGTAATTAAGTATTATTAAGCAATATTAAGTAATGAAAAGTAATTGACCAAGTAGTAATATTGCACATGAAGAATAAGATACTGCAAGTGATGAAGTGATTTGGCTCCGATTAAGAGAACATCATATGATATTGCACATAATAATGTTATAGCACGTGGTAAGAACATTGCACAGTATGGCACATTGTTGACTGTGCACATCACAGCAAAAACAATGCACTTACAGTCTAAAACAATGGCTACCAAACCTGCACCTGGAAATCTGCTTTCCTGAGGTGAGCAGCATCACCAGCCTGCATCTTCCACGCTGCCTCCTCCCAGCCAATTAAGGGAGTCAGTGGAGAAGTTCATTAGCCAGCGCAGGTGTTGCAGATTGTGGCTGCAAGGTGTGAAGCACCATTTGTCGGTGAAAAACAGTCCTGTGCCCCTTCCTCTCCCGGTCCCAGTACAGAGGAGTACAAGAAAGCAACAGCAGAGGGGTGAGAGCTGCTGATGGTGCTGGATTCTCCAGTCTAATCCATGTTTTAATAAGAGCCAAGAGGTGGAATGAGTGAATGAAGGGACGCCAGACTGTAGATGAAGTCTGCCTTTTGTACAGAAGACTGACAGTTCTATTGTCCACCATGAACGGAGGAGGATGCAAAAGGTTATTGAGATTACTGCCCCTCTGATGACCAATGTGTCTTCTGGGATGGTGGGATGTGTGAACAGCTAGGGGAGAAATGCACGTGTTGATAAAAACAGGCAGGGGCACAAAGTTGGTTCCTAGATAGAAAGAATCCAGGACACAATGAGTGCAGGGGTAGCTACAGTGCAAATGGTAGCTAAGCTAACGGTTGGGTGCCCAAGACTACCTGGTAGCCCTGCCCATCAATTAACACCCTAATCTACTCCGACCACAAGAGAGCAATTCTAAAACAAAATACTAAGCTAACTCAACAGCAGGTAGTTAATTTCACAGCAAGTGGGTAGGAAGCAACAGCACTTAGACAGCAAGCAACCGCTTCTAGTAGACCTAACAAGCATTTCTACCTGTATAGCTACTACCTAGCAGTCAGCCCAATATGCGAGAAGTGGCCAGTGTACACTGGGTCTTAGAAATGGGAAAAACGAATCACTTCAGGGCTGTGGCCTGCCAGGAACTGGGTTTCAGACTCCTGAACTAGGCTAACTGTGTTCCAACTAACACTAGAGTTTTCAGCTTTCAGTGTCAAAAACACATGCAACCTATAAATGTCTAAATAGTTAATGTTGCAAGAGTGCTTTGCTCAGTGACGAGTGGAGATGAAATCTGATATTCTTATAAAAGTCAGTCATTACATTTGATGGAAGATTACAGGATTACAGAATGTCGCCTCGTAAACTACACAATATGATACATTATGCCTAATGTGACTAGAGACAAAACCTGACAAGGTAAAATGTCCATTTTGATATCAGTTGTTCATGTGAGCTTTGTTGAGTCGAGCCCCTGCAGCCACACTGGCCATTTGCGGATAAGATTGGACACATCTGATCTAGCCATTGATCCCATGGCTCAATTTTGCTGCCGGTAGGAAAGTTAATGTACAAAATGACTGCAAAGACTGGGTTAAGAGTTACTAATGGCATAGTAATTTGAGGGAGAGGTTTCTCGAGTCATGCCAGTAACACTACAAAGTGCTTTTAAAAGTCCCTTCATGTTTTAGGAGTGCACATGCATAACTGTGACCTGTTCTTGCTGTTCGTCTTTGCTGATTGCCCTTCAGAGACGGCGTGACAGGAGTAGTGGTTTGAACTGCGAGCACAGAATGTTAACAAGGCAGGTTTAAATCAGTGGAACCACTAATGCAGCCTTGTGGGCGAATAAAAATGTTATAGTAAAACATTGTTCTTGAATGCAGTCTTTCAAGCAGTAATTGTACATTTAATGTCATGAGACGTAAGACCTCATAATCATGCAGTCTCTATAACATGAAATATCACCATGCTTTTGGAACAATGTACAATTAAAAAAAAAAAACACTGGATACACAACCATGACTGGATGGACTGTTTAGTAGAATGTAGAGCAGGGGTGTCCGATATTACTCACAAAGGGCCAGTGTGGCTATAGGTTTTCATTCCAGCTAAGCAGGAACACACCTGAGATCATTTGTTTGAAGACTGTGACCAGCTGATTCAACAAGTAGAGTCAGGTGTGCTCCAGCTTGTTTGGCAGCCGCACTGACCCTTTGCTGTTAAGACCAGACAGAGCTATTATAGAGGATAGAGTGGTCATGCGCAAAAGTGATCATGTATGTCTGTGGTCTGTTTGTTGTCCCATCTGAGGAAACCTGAAATCAAAATGGACCTTTTTAGTTCATGTCCCTGGACATAAGTCATCGAAAGGTTCTTATTTTCCTATTATACTCTACTAAAATGCAATTGGTGCAATTTTAGAGACCTAATGGCCACCTCTAAAATGTCTTCTGAGGTTTGATTTACATTTACACTTACAGCATTTAGCTGATGCTCTTATCCAGAGCAACGTACATCAGCACTTAAGTCGTCCACATCTGTTTCTTAAACCCATAAAGCTAAACTTAAATCAGCGTCCACTATTCAACCAAATTGCTGCAGGCTTAGTACACCAAAACAACTCCTGTCAAAGAAAAGTCAGAGGTTAAGAAAAAAGTAAGGAAGGGATGGGGATTTTTTTTTTTTTAAAGAAATAAGCAAACAGAAATGAAAGGCATAGTTAGTCACCAAGGTGCTCCTTGAAGATGTGGATCTTGAAGACAGCGAGGGACTGCATATCTGATCAGAAGAGGGAGTTCGTTACACCACTGGGCGGCCGAGACTGAGAAGAGTCTTGATGCAGGTCTTCCTCTTCTCTTAAGCAGCGGAGGTTCAAGACGAGCCGTGCTTGAAGCCCTGAGAGGATGAGAAGTGACACGTTGTTTGATTAATGCTGATATGTATGGGGGTGCAAGTCCATTCTTGGCCTTGAAAGCAGGTGTTAAGGACTTGAACTTAATGCGAGCGGCCACAGGAAGCCAGTGAAGTTTCTTAGTAAAGGCGTGGTGTGAGTGAACTTAGAAACATTGAAGACTAACCTCGCAGCTGCACTCTGTCTCGTTACCTTCAGAGGAAGTCCAGGCAGTAGAGTGTTGCAGTAGTTCAGTTTGGAGATGACCAGAGACTGGATGAGTATCTGCATAGCTTTCGTGGTGAGATTTCATGCATGTGCCACCACACACAGTAAAAATTTCTGTCCTGTTATTAGCATCATGTTTCACCTTCCTCTCATACCACTCCCACTTATCAAAAAAATGTTCAGCCGATTCAAAGAGCCTCCTTAATGCTGTCTTTCACTCAGAAATGTCATGTTATGTCACAACTCAGATCAACCCCCATAGTTCAGGCAGGTGCAGAATGAAAGGGGCAAAGTAACTTACTGTGAGATTTCTGGCCAAAAATATGAATGCATTTTAAATTAGATGAAATTTTGGCCAAGATGACCGGCATTAGACTTCTTGACTTAAGGCTTAAACACAGAATGCAGTGTGTCAGTTACTCCTGATTGTGTTTTCTGAAGTTCGGCCCTTGGGGCATGTTTTTGTCCATGTTATTTGGTTAAATGATCTCAATTAAATCCGCTGAATTTGAAAATTGTGCTGTTACAATGTAGAAAAGATTTCAGCAAATGCATGAGAAATTCATATTAGCTATTTCTGAAATGGCCTTGAAACATCATAAACGGGAATAATGTATGTTGTTCCTTCTTGGGGTAAATTGGTTTACATCCGCGCAGAAGTAAAGCAGTATTTTCGGAGCTCCTGGACTGTCACTGTGCACGTCAGTGGATCCACAACATTCCTTGAGGCTCAGACCTTTGACCACTCATTGGCTCTCAAGGCTCAGACCTTCGACCGTTTATCATGTTCATGAGCCAAAATCAATACAGCGGACGCCATCTGGGATGCTGTTGTCCTTGCCTCCTGTGCAGTAATCTAAGCAGGGATCCAGGACTGCTCTCTGCAGGCGTGTCATCCACTTGCTTAATGCTGTACGGCCGGAATGTACTCACTCACCACTCAGCACTCACACACACAAACATGCACTCATTCTCTGACATTCTCTGCTTTTTCTACTGGCAAATATTCACGCTAGTCCAAAATGAATGCAAAAATAAGTTCAAGTTCAAGTTTATCTATACAGCACATTATCATATGCAGAAGGTCATTCATTGTGTTTCACAGCAATGGAATTAAAATAAGGATAAAGAAAAATTATAGAAAAATAAAACAAGATAATGAGAGGGGTTAAAGAATACATAAAAGAACATTAAAAGTGCAGTAAAAGTGCAGTAAAAATATTTAGAGGAAGGCAGAGGAGAATAGTACTGTTTTTAGCAGCTTTTTGAAGCTGGCTACAGTTGGTGCAGATCTGATAGTAATGGGCAGCTTGTTCCAGCAACAAGCTGCATAATGACTAAATGCCATTTCACCATGTCTAGTTTTAGATCTTCTGACCACTAACTGGCCAGCTCCTGCAGATCTAAGAGACCTACCAGGAATATAAACTTCAAGCATATCAGAGATGTACGTAGGACCCAAACCATTGAGTGACTTGTACACAATAAGTAATGTTTTGAAGTAAAATCTGTACCGAACTGGGAGCCAGTGCAAGGACCTGAGAATAGGAGTAATAAGGAGGCGCCATTCTTCTATTTTGGATCAACATGTTAACCTTTACAACCCGAAAAATACAACCCCAAAAGGGCTCTCTGGTGTGATGCCTTAGAAAAGCCATTTGGTTTCCTAAAGCACCCTTTAGTGGATACCTATGTAAAAGAAATAAGCGTTCTTCTACATCTGTAGGTGAAAGCCAGATAACATTTTAATTGTTTGCTCATGGGGCCTAAAACAATTCTAAGGTGCATTAATTATGAGGTACATTGAACATTTATGGTCACATGTAGTCGTCAGTTTTTAAAAGAGTATAACCTGAGTGTACAGTGAAAATAAAGCAAAAGTCAGTTAAATGTCTGTCTGTTGGATTGGGTTGAATTAAAACCATTTGGGCTGCTTGCGGAGACATAACATTGAAGTTCCAATGAGAAGTGCTAGCAGAAATGAACTTAGAACTGGTAGAGGGATAGAGGACTGCTTATAAAGATTTTAAAACCTTTCAGAATGAAAGATTGCTAGATGGCGATACAAGAAGTTCATGAAATGACTGACTTAAATATGTAATCAATATTTCCTAATATTAGCCACAACATTAAAACCACTGACTGTCAATTATCTCATTACAGTGGCAGCTGTCAAGGGGTGTCAGGCGTCCCATCACTTTTGTCCATATTAAATGGGGGTCAGGCGTCCTATTACTTTTGTCCATTTAATAAAAGTAAAGGGACACCTGACCCCCACGAAAACCAGCTGCCACGTACAGCGTTCCCATTACTTTTGTCCATATTATGTGGACAAAAGTATTGGGACGCCTGACCATTACACCAAAAGAGACTTTAATAGCACTGTATTCATAGACTTACATAGACTTTAAAATGGAGTTGGTCCCTCTTTACAGCTGTTATAATGCTCTGGACTCTGAGGGGAACTTGTTTTTCTATAATAAACTAGATCAAACATGAATGTCCTGCAGCGGCAAATAGCTTTGGTTGACAATGTTTAAATTGATATTTATAAGAGACATTTACAAGAAACATAATTTACAAGAACTGTAACTGTGTAACTGTGTTAAAGGGGACATATTATGCAAAACTCACTTTAGTTATAATGGGTTTATGCGCTACAAAACATGTTCATGAAGTGTTCACAAAATCACTCTCACATAAAGAGATCTCACCAGCTCTATTCTTGACAGTTTCAGGCCCTTTCAAAACGAGCCATTTAAGGGCTCTGTCACTTTAATGCAAATAAACTGTTGCTGGCCACGCCCCACCCATCCCATGCTTACGCTGCGCGTTTACCACACGTGAAACAGAGGCGCTATCCAGCCCTATATGTTGGACCCCGAGTCGGACCCAGAGCAAGGTGAACACAACACTTCATGAGTGACTTGCCTTTGCCTGTAGCCGTAGTGCTTGGCGTCTTATGCGTGCTCGTAAA
>JBBPCX010070650.1:0-10510 GCA_037974365.1 Hydrocynus forskahlii
GATGGAAGGATAGATACTTTTTGCCCCCCAGATAAGCCAAATGCCCACCCACACATGATGTTCTGGTCACACCTCTGGGTAGATGTGTTTAGTAACCTTGTGACTGAGATGTGCAAATAAGCATATTGATCCAATGTCCAGTCTGTAGTGCATTATATTTGGAGATGGGGAAAAAAGAACATTCAAAATTTCTGTTGGTCATTTTTTCATAAAATTATCACAAAATGTAAAGAACAGCTGGATTCAAATTTGTTTTTATTATTATTTTTTTTTATCACCGCAAGAATTAAATAAAAACCCAAAATGTGCTGAAAAGAGGGGCTTTCAGGGCCGAATGTGAGAACCACTGTTGTAGAGAAACTCCAATTTCTTTACAGTGGTAGTGAATGGAACTCAGTCCCACCTAAACCACTAGTGCATCTACATGTGTCTTCTGAGCTTTTATTTGTAAAAATGGTGAATTGGAAAAAAAGCAGATAGAAATAAGTTTTCTTTGGGGGCTATTTTGTTATATAACACCCTTATATAACATAAGGCCATCAGTGTATTTTAAACATATGTTTTATGCAAAAACGCCGCAGCTCAGCTGTTCTTCAGCCAACCCAAAAGGTTGCATGTCAGTTCACTGCTGGTTGACCTACGCTGGCTACCCATGGCTGCCCAAATTAAGTTCAAGTCACTAACTCTCACTTACAGAGTGACTTCTGGGTCTGCACCCAGCTACCTTAACTTTATCATTCAGCCTTATGTTCCTACTCGCTCCCTCCACTCCTTCAAAGAACATCTTCCTGGCTCTGCCATCCCTACACACAAGGTAAATCCAGTCCAGACTGGTCTCATTCTGGTTTCCTGCTGGTGGAATGAGCTGCCTAAGGAGACCAGAGCAGCAGAATCCCTCTCTATCTTCAAAAACCTCCTGAAGACTCGACTATTCAGAGAGCATCTCCTCTCCTAATGCTCTATCTATTTTCCTGCACTACTCCCACATAAAGATTTGGCACTTCACTGCAGATGTGCATTCCAAGATTTGACTCAAGACAGCAAACCACTATCAGAAGAACTCTAACACCAGATACTTTTAATGAATATTTTAGGTAAACACCATAGCCCACCATTGCTTGCAAGATTGACAGTCAGTGTAATGTGTTAAAGTTCAACACCTTTGAACACAGTCATTTTGCTGCAAGAATGTAAATGCTTCTTCAGACCTCAGGCAGTATATTCAGACCAATTTCATATAATGACTTTCTGCAAAGGAGCTTGTAAAGGTAACAAACCTCTTCAGACGTCTGGTTCTACTCACCATCACTGGAAACAGTTCTGACGGTGACTCAGCTCTCTAATGCTCCGTCCGCATACATTTATCATATCAGACTGCACTAAGAGGTCATAGGAGTGAAGGATTCTGATGATGGCTGTTCTGCAGATACCCTGATAAGAGTCTGGATGATAATTACTGCCGGAATCCTGATGCCTCTCCTGTACCCTGGTGTTACACCACCGACCCGGAGGTGGAGAGACAGAGCTGTGACATCCGCAAGTGCTGTGAGTCTTTTTAACACTGATACAACCTGAGATTCTGAAACACACACACACACACAGACATGTAGATGCTCCCCAAAACACACAACCTCAACATGGCATTATATTTACATGTCTTATGTTATATGAGCCCAGCCAGCCAGTGATGAGTAGTGTTTGTCCATTCATTTTCAGGCTAGTAATTTTTAATGTTTTTTTTAAACACACAACTACTTCAACATTGTTGATGAACATTGTGAGTAATTCAGATTGACCTCATACAGTGATTATTATTTCTATGAGTAAACTAGAATTTTCCCAAGAAAAGACATTAGACAACTCACTTTTACCGCTAATGACTGACTGCTAATGTCACTCTTTCAGAATATTATCATTCTTGAAGTGGACAAATCGTTTTCAGTAAATGTGCATTATATTTTTGTTCTTTATGATCATTTGTGTGTAATGCCATTTTTAAAGTAGTGGTTATTATTATTACGTTTTTTAAAGTTCAATAGCTTTGGTTCCGCGTGACATAGGAACAAACAAAAACAAAGCTTAGCATGACGTCTGACACCTCAATCATCAACATAAACCAGGAACTTCCACACAAGGAGCTGTTTTGCTGTATGATGGCTGAGACGTCTTAAATATTCAGTTATTTGTAGAACTGCAATGCAGCCTCTCAGTCCATCCAGCATCTGTCAGCAATAGCAGAACTCAGACTCTGTTCTACCATTGTTGACAGAAGCTCCAGAGTCAGAGACCAATCACAAATTGGAACAAACACAACAGAAAGACATTAAATTGCATTAAATAACACAGACAATGAATTAAAAACGAAATGCTAATTTTGCATTTACATTTGATCACAAATCTACAGGTAAAAGTAAATGCATTGTTTAAAAAATGCATTGTTTTCAAATCTGTCAAAATGTTCCAGTTTATTTAAATGAGTAAATGTACTACCCACTTCCAGTGACTGTTACAGTGACTCTATTGCCTCATCCTGTACACTCAGTACCCTATAACTCTCATTCAGCTCTATTCCCTGCTTCCTACAGCGGACGCCCCTAAGCGCCGCCAGCGCTCCAGCTACACCACCAACTGTTTCCGAGGCCGAGGGGAGGATTACAGAGGAAAAGTGAACGAGACCACCTCGGGAATCCCCTGCCAGCGCTGGGACGCACAGTACCCCCACGAGCACCCATTTTACCCCCACATCTACGAGTGCAAGTGAGTTCTGGGTTGAGAGTCGGCTGTGTTAGTGTAGAGTGGTTAGAATTTGTGTTTTCAGCTCAGTTCAGTTTTGAGTATGAGTGCACTGCAGGTGCGAACTGCTGGTGATGGTATTGGGGGGGAGGTCTAAATTAAGATTAAGCATTACTTCCTTTAGGCTTCCTCAGGGACAGAAAAAACTGCTTTCAGAAACTACTACCACCACAGTGCAGGCTATATTTAGAACTAAAATATTTAGATGACTAAGTTAAACACTTATATTACACTATAATTTTACACTATATCTTTTTTTTCAAACTTTCACTAACGTAGCATCATTGGGTGGCTCAACACGCTTGGAGGAGAACGCTAAATGTTTGAGCCATATTTTACTTTAGAAGCATGAATCACTTAAGATATAACAAAATAATTCAACTGAATAAATAATGCTTGGGGAGCATTTCTAAAGTAAGATAATGAATAAAGTATTACTTTCTGTAGGATTCCTCAGGCCATAGAGATAATAGAACTGTTTTCAGAAGTAAGTACCACCATAGTGTTAAAAGCTACGATTCTAAACTCTAATGAAAAAATATTACACACATATTATAAAACACAGCATAAATTGCACTGTTTTCAAACTTCCACTAACATAGCATCACTGGATGGCTCAACATGCTTGGAGGAGAACACTAAATGTTTGATCCATGCATTACATAAAATAGACCCCAATCATTCAAAAGAACTATAGAAATTGTTTGATAGAACAAAGTTGATTCTCTCACTGGTGTCAAATTCCATCCACTGAGGGCTGGTGTGGCTGCAGAGTTTCATTCCAAACGAGCAGGCGCAACTTAAGACTTAGTCCAAGTGGAATCAACGATGCTCTTGCCTGTTTGGAATGAAAACTGCTTTAACCAGAGCCACAAACTCATTACAATCCTTCTCTCTCAGTTCTGATGTTTTGGCTCAGGTTCACTCGTTCTGCCTTATTGATTTGTGTGTGTGAGTCAGTGTTTCCCAACCCTGGTCCTGGGGGCCCACTGGCCTGCACATTGTAGTGTTTTCCTTGTGTTAACACACAGATCAGCTCAGTAAAGGACTGTTAATGAGTTCATTAGTTGGCTCAGGCTAGGAAAGACTGGTATAAATGGCCAGTATCTTTCTGCATTAACAAAACAATCACATGTCTATGAACAACAAACATTTTTGCTCTGTTTATGATCAGAGGAGGTGAAAAAGATCTGATTTGAAGGGATCGTGTTTTTGCATTCACACAACCCTGGAATTATCATATTCAGTCATGTGAATTCAGTAATGTGGATGTAGACGGTGGACAGTGGGTGGCCTGGTGGTTAGGGAGTTGCCCCTGCGATGAGAAGGTAATGGGTTCGAATCCCAGCACTGCTAGTGTCACCACTGAGCAAGATACCATCCCCACACACTGCTCCCCGGGCGCTGTGTTCCTGGCTGCCCGCTGCTTCGTGAGTGAATGGGCTAAATACAGAGAAGAATTTTGTCCTGCTCACACTGTGTGGTGTGTTCACGTGTGACACTTTACACTTATTTTAAAACTAGGCCTAATTTTTGGTGGATTGGAGATGACAGACTGTACAACAACTTCCTCAGTTAAGAGCTTTAACTGCGAGTCTCACTCTCTCCTTATGCCTCATTGTCAGAGGACTGGAGGAGAACTACTGCCGCAACCCAGACGGTTCCGAGGCTCCGTGGTGCTTCACATCAGTGCCTGAGATGAGGACGGCTCTCTGCCTGCAGATCAAACGATGTGCTGACGACATCGAAGCTGAGGGTGCTGTATCATTTTGGTGCCCTCTGGTGGCTGAAAGTGCTCTTGAAGGACTACTTCAGCCTAAAAGAACATCCGATGCACTTCACAGTGATTCAAAGCTACTAGGCAACAGGCACCAGTAGAATTAAGTATAAATAATACAGTTCAAAAGTTTGTAATCAGCATTTTCAGTACCATAAAACCAATTTGGCTGCAGACAGGTGTGTAAAATGATTCTAAAATTCTAGTCTTGTACAACTTCACAGCTTTCAAATTGATTGCAGGACACATAAAAATAATAAGCAGCACATAAAAATAAAAGAAACTGTAGATATACTGACCAAGAGAAGTTTCAAACTGAGTACTATCCAGATTTCGTCATATTTATCAAATCTTCACAAAGACAGATTCAATATGTAAAGATCAAATCTTGACAAATTAGTATAAATGAATATATTATTGATCATTTAACAATTATTATTTGCAGAATTCTTGGACTATTAATACAACATGCAAAACACCTTTTGGTGAATAGGTTTGTAATATTTAATCCACTTCGTATACATGGATTATATATTAGTGCATAAAAAATAACAAATTTGGTGCAGTGGGGCCAGTTAGTGTATATGAGGTTAAAGTATTCCTCCAATGATTGTGATACTTTCACCTTTTCTGAGAACACTTACTGTATTAGATACTAAAATGGACAAGTAGTAATTTCGAATGTTTCTCTGGCTAGCTAATAACCTGTGTTTCTGGGTTTTTTCAGATTGCTATCATGAAAATGGTAAAAACTACAGAGGTGTTGTCCGCAAAACCCGAAAAGGCATTGTCTGTCAAAAGTGGAGCGCCAACACACCACATCAGACCAAGTAAGTTCAGTTTCAGAGCAGTCAGAACAGAGATAGATGGATGGATGGATGGATGGAGGGATGGAGGGATGGATGGATGGATGGATGGATGGAGGGATGGATGGATGGATGGAGGGATGGGTGGATGGATGGATGGATGGATGGATGGATGGATGGATGGATAGATAGATGGATGACAGATAGATAGGTGGGCAGATGAATAGATTGATAGATTGAGTGAGTGAGTGAGTGAGTGAGTGAGTGAGTGAGTGAGTGAGTCAGTCAGTCAGTCAGGCAGTCAGCTGGTCAGTCAGTCAGTCATTTTGGTGGAGTGTTTAGACACTGAAAAACTAATTACATTTCAGTTTGTGGTTCTCCTCTTTTTGAAACTAATTGAATTTTTGGTTCCTGATACACTAGATATTTTTAATCCAAACTGAATGCGTCTTTATGTATGTGCACCCTCAGGATTAATCCGAAGACGTACCCAGACGCCAACCTGACAGAGAACTATTGCAGAAACCCTGACGGAGACCTGCATGGGCCCTGGTGCTACACCACTGACCCCAGGACTGAGTTTGATTACTGCGCAATCAAGCAGTGTGGTAAAAAAAAAATCATTAGATTTCCCTTCACTTCCTTGTTTTGTATTTTGTATCACTTGATCTAAAGGAAGAGGTCCCAGTCCTGGTCCTGGAGATCTACAGAATTAAGCTCCAACCCTAACTTTATACACATGATCAAGGCTTCTATGGATGCTCCTATAGTGGCATCTGAATATTATAGCCAGGTTCTGAACTATTCAGTGTGCTAGATCTCCATGATCAGGACTGGCCATTCCTGCTCTAGAGAGTGAAACTGACTAGCTGCAGTAGTATTGACTGAGTAGGGGTAGTTCATGATGGGAAGAAATAGTAGGAAAAATCTAGCAGTGTTCTGACACGCTACATTATCAGAAAGAGGCTTATTTTTAATAGTATGTCAGTAACTGTTTGTTTATTCTTCTTTGTACAGCTGGAGAGAAAGCTCCCATCATTGGGCCAGTAGGTGAGTCTCTGGTTCTCTGTCTTCTACAGTACTGGTTCCAAACTCTGGCCCTGGAGTACCATTGCCCAACATTCATCTTCAATGCACCTGAACAAACTGATCAGCTAATGAACAAGCTTTCTCTGAAAAAACTTAAATGTTCAGGACACTCTGGTACTCTGGGAATTTGGAGACTTTGCTCTATAGTACATTTACTGGACACTTACTGGACACATTATTATACATATTATACATAGACTTCAGTCCTGGCGGGCCACAGCACTACAGACCTCAGGGGTTTACATTAACGTTCGCGTTTATGTTCTTGTCTTATCCAAAGCGACGTACATCATTGCTCAAGTGGTCCACATCTGTTCTTTACACCTGAAAAGCTAAACTAAATCAACATCTGCTTTTAACCAAGTTATTGCCAGCTAAGTTACACACCTTAACAAACCCTGTCAGAAAGAAAAAAAAGTCAGAGGTTAATACACAAGTAAGGAAAAACAGTTAAAGAGGGTAAGTGTCTGAAGGTTTTTTTTGTTTTTTTTAATGTGTATTGGTAAAGATGAGTTCATGTGTGACAAATGAGTCTACCTCATTAGCTGGTGGCCCAGGACTGCTAGTGGCACCGCCGAGGTACCATCCCCACACACTGCTCCCCAGGCGGCACGCTGGTAGTTGGGTGAATGGGTTAAACGCAGAGAACAGTTTTGTGCTGTTCACACTTTGTGGTGTGTTCACGTGTGACAAATGGACACTTTACACTTATTACAAACCAGCTCACCAGCTAATAATCTTTTTACCATATTGGCTAAAAACGTGCTTAAAAAGGATATAAGATACTTGTACATTACACATTATCTTAGACTTTAAACAATATTAAAAAAGAACAAGTAATGCATAAACTCGGTCCTAAGGGTTAACAAGGTCTTCATTAATATAAATGAAAATGCTGCAAAGCTGCAGCCCAGAAAGAACTGAGTTTGACATGCCTGCTTTATTACTCTTTTTGAAACCGAGAGCTACTTCACAGGTACTGAGCCATACAAAGAACAGAGTCTACCTAAACGTATCTAAACCTTCATGTATAATAAACATGTTTTAAATGTTTTTTTAGATATTGTCATTTTCAAATCTGTATAAATGCAAATGTGATTAAATAAGAATAGCAATCCTAAAATGATATGTTAATGATAAAATTAAATGTTTGACGCCTCTCACTGGTGAGTTGTGCTATTTTTGGAACAGGTCCATGGGCTACTCATGTGGTCCTTGGGGGCACCCTAGTTTGTATTTGTCTCTCTCTATACCAGTGGTCACCAAAAACCTTCCTGGAGATGTTCTTTCCTGCAGATTTCATTTCAAAACTTTACACTGATCTAAAGCTCCCCCTTACCTTGCACTAAAGTGTCTCATCTTGCCAATCCAGACCCTCTGAAGCAGAAAATTAGCTGGAGCATGTGTAATACATTGTAGCTGGAGCTAGACCTCAGTTCTCCAGGGCCAGAGTCTGGTGGCAGCTGTGGGTGAGCCACTGCTGTAGAAAAATAACAGCAACAGTAAATGTATACCATATGGTAGTATACTGTGATTGTATACCATTTGGTATACTGTAATTATATACATTTTGTGGCACCAACCATACTGTGCACCTACACTGTATGGACAAAAGCACTGGGACCCCTGAACAGAGACTTTAATGAGATTGCTTTCAAATACATCGACTTTAATAAAAAGTTGGTCCCCCTTTGCAGCTATAACAGCTTCCACTCTTCTTGGAAGACTTTCCACAATATTTTGTGGGAATTTGTGTCCATTCATTCTGTAGAGCATTTATGAGGTCAGACACTGATATTAGATGAGAAGGTCTGGATCACAATCTCCGTTCCAGTTCATCCCAAAGGTGCTGGATGGGGTTGAGCTCTGTGCGGCTAGTCAAGTTCTTCCACACTGAACTCATCCAGCCACGTCATTATGGAGCTCGCTTTGTGCACTGGGACACAGTCATGCTGGAATAGAAAAGGTTCTTCACCACAAAGTTGGAAGCATGGCGTTGTCCAAAATGACTTGATCTGCTGAAGCATTAAGATTGACCTTCACTGAAAGTAAAGGGCCTAGCCCAAACCCTGAAAAACAAAGTATGTCCCAATACTTTTGTCTGTATATGGTGGGTGTTTCTGATTAAAAAAAATGCAGAAATAATGCAGATTTTAATATTGGACAAGGATTTGAATAAACTGGCAGCTTGTGTAGTGTGTATATTCATGTTCCCAGTGGACGGTTGTGTTTGCATGTGTGGGTGTTTGTGTGCATGTGAACAGAGACTGTGGTGTTTAATGAATGTGGGAAGCGTGACGACCGTATGGTGCGGAGCAGACTGAGGATTGTGGGTGGCACACCTGGAAATTCTCCATGGACAGTCAGCCTGAGAGACAGGTGAGTTCTCTTCAGTTTCGCCCTTTGTGAAATAGCCTCCAGGAGGATCAATGGATACATTTTGTGTAATATTTTACTTGTCTGCATTCATTCTCTCTCACTCTCTCTCTCTCTCTCTCTCTCACTCTCTCTATCTATCTATCTATCTATCTATCTATCTATCTATCTATCTATCTATCTATCCATCTATATCCATCTGTCTTGACAGGAAAGGGAAGCATTTCTGTGGAGGATCTCTGGTGAACTCTAAATGGGTGATCAGCACCAAACAGTGTTTCTCCTCCTGGTGCATTTCTATTTTTTTTACAAACACATCTGCATTCTAAGCAGCAATTTAGGTTTATCAGTAACTTTGCATGTATGTGTGTGTGTATGTGTTTGTGTGTGTAGTTATGTTGACCTCACAGGGTACTCTGCCATGATGGGTACTCTGTTCCAGAACCCTAAGGAAGGAGAACCAGGCAAACAGAACATCCCTTTCAACAAAATCGTCTGTGGGCCTTCGGAGTCCCACCTAGTTCTGCTGCAGCTACAAATGTATCTTTCATTCTCACATCCTCACACTCGGACATTCTGATCTACACTGTCAACTTTTGGGCATACTTTGGGTGTAATACCCATGCTATTTTATATTTCCTCATGCGGACACTAATTTGTGGGGTGTATAACTGTTGCCGAGCAGCATTTGAAATGTTCTTAATAAGTGTTTTTTGTAGCTTTGCAATAACTGAGCTTATAAATAGAAAGTTAACCAACAGCAAGTAGTTGTATTATGATAATTAAGCCCAGAGGTGTGTGCAGACTGAGTGACTGTTTATATCTAAATCACATAATGATGCAAAAAATGGAAAAACCCATGGAAATGTGGAGCTGCAGTGAAGTACATCCAACATCTATCAACAAATTAACTAAAGTTTGTCAGCATCTGCTTCTCTCTTTTTGGTGCATCAATAACAAAATGCGAACCATAAAAGTCACAAACGCAAAGCAGATGCTATTATCAATTAAACAAACCAAAATTAAAAAAATACCTGAATGTTAATGTTTAAAAAAGACTTTCGTGCATGTAAATGTAACTTTTTTGATAAAAACCTTTTCAGTAAGAATAATGAGTGAACATTGCAAAAATTTGAAAAAAGTGTCCACAAACTTTTGATAGTTATGATGTGCAAATTCATCTTGACCATCTAGGCCATCGTCAATGTCATAACATTCCTGTCTCTCTCTCTCTCTCTCTCTTTCTCTCTCCCTCTCTCTCTCGTTCTCTCGTTCTCTCTCTCTCTCTTGCTCGCTCTCTCTCGCTGTCTCTCTCTCTTTCTCTCTCTCTCTTGCTTGCTCTCTCTCGCTGTCTCTCTCTCTGTCTCTCTCTCTCTCGCTCTCTCTCTCTCTCTTTCTCTCTCTCTCTCTCTTGCTCTCTCTCTCGCTCTCTCTCTCTCTTTCTCTCTCTCTCTCTCTCGCTCTCGCTCTCTCTCGCTCTCTCTCTCTCTCTTGCTCTCTCTCTCTCTCTTTCTCTCTCTCTCTCTCGCTCTCGCTCTCTCGCTCTCTCTCTCTCTCTTGCTCTCTCTCTCTCTCTTTCTCTCTCTCTCTCTCGCTCTCTCTCTCTCTCGCTCTCTCTCTCTCTCTCACTCTCTCTCTCTCTCTCTCTCTCTCTCTCTCTCTCTCTCTC
>JBBPCX010070652.1:0-10507 GCA_037974365.1 Hydrocynus forskahlii
TGTTTGCTATATAGGGTGCTAACTAGTGAACAAGAGGAGGTGACGTGTAGTTAATTTCGGACACTCGGGATGTTAAGCTGTTGCTTAAATAGTGCGCCGGATCTTGGCAATTTATCTCTGTCGCATAAACACACGTCTCTCCATGTGGACCTATGACACGGCTCTCTTGTATTCAGGATGATATGTATTTGAACAAACTTAATATTTCTATACCATTCAATTTACTGATCTCTACTTGTGCTAACGTAATAAATGGCAATGTTTAAAATCTGTGCATATCTATTTTTCTGCAGCTCTGGAGTAGCCTACTAACATGATGGTGATTGCAGCATTTATGAAGCGAACAGTGTATATTTTAAATACACATAAATTGTGGCTATACAAGCCTGTGCATACACAATATATATATATAAAAAACAAACCAAAGTGCAAGTTTGTTTTCCCCTAACGGTTTTTCAGTAGCTTACTACCTTTCCAGAGATATGGATCAAGTTCGATCATTAATTTTGATCATTCCTGTTAAGATACTGCTGCTGAGACAGAGGAGAAGATGTTATGCCATCAGGGCGAGGCGTCTGAGACGTATTTTGCTCATCAGACGCAATCAAATGCCAATGGTAAATATTGTGATAGCACCTAGCAGCTAATGTTAGCGTCCTACCTTTAGACGATTTCCAGCTTGAAAACTTTCCAGAGATTGCCGACACCTACTCCTCTCCTAAATTCAACTAGTTAGTTCTTTAAAAATATATAGGTAAATGAATGTAGCTCTGTATTGTAATGATCAACTATACAGAGCAGTTCACTAACAAAAAGTGTTTTTTTAACCAATAGAGGGGGATGTTATCACATCTGACAAGAAAAGGAAACAATAGATGGGTTTATTTCTATTTATCTACCAACAACACATTTGGGATACACTGTAAAAACACCATGAAAATGTCATTTTCCAATTTAGATGAGCTACTAAAGTAAATACACATAAAATTAGGGCAACAAAGCAATTCAGACGTGTCTTCCTTAATAAGTGGTAAAAAATTTTCTGTCTTGCCTGTCTTGAGCAGAGATATGCAGTGAGAGGTGTCAACAAACTCTTCCTTATGCATTTTCAATAGTTATAAATGATATTCGATAGCCTAAATGTTAAACGTGAAATGAAGAAACAACTTGAGTAGTACAAGTTACACTTTATTGGATATTATTGTCAATTACAGACTGACCCTACTAGAAAATGCATCTGCAATAAAAACGTGCCCCTGCTGCAGATGTTTCTTGATGGGGCCACTGACCTCTGGCCAGACTTTCGTCTTTCCTGGACAACCCTAATGAAGCTGACAGCATACCTGAGAGTAGAGAATCCAGGGTGTTCTGGCTGGAGCCTTGAAATAGAGGTCCTGGTCTTCATGTTTTGGCTGGCCAGTGCCACCTCTTATAGAGTGGTGGCCCGGGCGTTTGATATTCCACGCACCACCGTAAATGACATAATACACAAAGTGGCAGAGAGAGTCCTTAAGCTTAAGAAAAGGGTAATCTTATTCCCTTGTGCCACGGAGTTAGATGCCATTGGAGAAGGGTTTGCGCAGCTGGCAGGTTCCCGAGCATTTTATAAAGTTGTTGGAAGCATTGATGGCTGCCAAGTACGGATCAAGCCGCCCTCACATGACTAATCATGTTATTTAAATAGGAAATTATTTTTTTCAGTCCAGATTCAGGCAGTGTGCAATCACAAAGGACGGTTTCTTGACATTTGCATTGGCTACACTGGGTCAGTCCATGATGCTCGGGTGTACAGGAACAGCCCCATTTTCACCGAAAACCTTTACCCCCCACAGGGATACATCATCCTGAGTGACGTTTGGGTACCCCTGTACTCCATCTTTGATAACACCATTCCGGGAACCTCTGGCGAGTGCAGAGCAAAGGCGGTTTCCATCACGCCAAGGCCCGCTACATAATTGAACGGGCCTTCAGCATGATGAAAACAAGGTGGAGGACAATATTTCTTAAAGCCCTGGAGGTGAAGCCCACCTTTGCTCCAGTAGTCATCGCATGTTGTGCAATTCTGCACAACATTGCTTTTGATGCAGGTGACTTGCTGGAGCCACATGAGGAGGCAGTCAGGGGGGATGACAACCGGGATCAGCCTCAGCCACTGCAGCTGGATCCTAGTGGGGAGGAAGTGAGGAGGGAGCTGGCAGCTGCGTTGTTTCACCTAGGGCAGGTTGCTCTTGAGCAACATTATTACATGTAAATAATAATAATAATAATAATAATAATAATAATAACACTATCTTTAGTGTTCTCCACCCTATTTTCCTCTGTTCTGTTCTACATGAATTTTTGCAACATTAAAGCAACAGTTCTGCTAAAAATGTCCCCCTGCTGTGGTCTTATTTCAGAACTGGAGCTACAAGGCTAACATCACCAACATGACGCCAGATCAACTTGACACACAGTTCTATTCATATTAGCCCCAGTGTGATTTTACTTATTAAAAACACACGGGTCTGGACAAATCAACTGAACCCTCCCACCTACAAGTGATTCAACATTAACTCAAATTGGCCTAGATAATTTAAAAATGATTAAACAAGAGGAATACAAGAATGAAAAGCTGTTTATTTAAATATTAACATTACATTTTCTTTGCAAGTATTTCCAAAATTGACAGAAGCCTGTCCTCACGCTCAGCATCCTTCCTGTCCCTCTCCTCTGCTTTCTTGCTCTCCTTCTCAAGGAAGTCAAGGATAGGGTCAGCCTTCCTCTTCTTAGCCCCTCTTCTTTGTCCCGTCCTCTCTTCTTCTTCCACCTCTTGGTCCTGCTCCTCCTCGCCTCCAGGCTCAGGGGAAGGCACTGCAGCCACGCTGTAATGGTCCCCCCCTGCAGATAAAGAGTTTAACAGCCTAAATAGCAACAACACTGTCTAGAAAGTCATCCCGGATTAGTACATACTGGTTGGCTGCAAACAATACTTTTTAAAGTTGGTGTTATAAAAGTATGGAATAAGTATTTTTTGCAGCCAACCAGTAAGTACTAATCCGGGATGACTTTCTAGACAGTGTTGTTGCTATTTTGGCTGTGTAATGTTGATCAATAGCAAGGAAAACCTGTCAGAAAATACACTCTCTCACACATACACACAAATGCACATCTCTTAGAGAACACAGGGGATACTTTTGATAAAAGCGCCTGCCAAGAACCAATAAACAAACATATGTGTAGAAACTGTTTGTACATCCACACCTGCAGATGTAATAAGGACCAGAGGAACGATGGATGGCTTCCCCCTCAGCGCTTCATCCATCAGGGGGAACAACTTCCAGGTGGCTGCAGTGCTTTCCCCTGACTCTGTGCTTACCCCCATTGGAGGTTTTTTAAGTTCCTGAAATAATCAGTGCAGGTCAGTCAGTTGTAAGCAGATGTATTGCATTTTGCTACAGTACTAGAATGCTCTTCAAAGGCTTGGTTTCCCCAACTACATTTATTCACATCCAATTTGCATACAGAAATTAAGGGTATGGCTATGAACCCATGCCTATTGAGAGTGTAGCGAAGTATAAGAAATTGTTGTACTAAATTTACTTATTCTTGTTCCTCAAATAACAGGACTATGCATTGAAAATGAATTGTGTACCATCACAAAATAACATACTTTGTCTTCTTCAAATTCTCCCACTTTTTCCCAGCTCTGGCAGGGTCAACCACCCCCTCCAGCCCCATCTCCTTCAGGATTACCCTAAAAAATTAATTTATTATTAATTTACACTTTGTTTAAATGATATTAAATTATACAACAGTTAGGTCCGGTTGAACTATTTAGCAATTTCTGATTTGTTTGAAAATATCATGCAATGCAAAAAAAGGTCCTGCAAACTAAACATGAACTAGTTCCTAATTGAAATGTGAAATTATTCATTTTATTCTCTATGAACTGAACTTTGCACTTGTTAATGTGAAGTGTGAGCTTGCTCTGATTTAAGACAACTTACTCCCATCCATTCTGCGAAGCATTTCACCTCCCAGAGAAAAGTGCGGCCTTAGAGGCTCTCAGCCTCACTAGCTGCTCCACCTCCTTGTCTGACCCTTAATTAATAAAACAGCATCACCATTAGTAAAGAGGGACCTGTCAGATCTGTAATGGTTCCTAAGGCTAGCCTATAGGAATTTCCCATGCCACTATGTCAAAGAAAAATGTACGAAGTGGTGTATTCACGTTTTACAAAAGTGAGGCTATCACATACAAACACACACCATAGCAAGCGTTTATGTGCAGTGAGGTCGACTAAGATCTGTAACTTTTGTGTTGAGCCTTAGCCTGATTCAAAATATGGGCTTAATAGTTAGGTCTGACGAAGATATTTTGCAATTACCTTGGCGTAACATTGATAGTAACCTTAAAATGACTTGAGGGGAATACTGATAGCCGAACATCAACGTAGCTACACTGAGGTAAATTTGCCATGCTAAGCCTGATAAAATTAAAACGATATATGATTTAAAGACAAAAGAAGTCATACCGTTGGTTCCACAGGACTTGATTAATTACCATAACGTTATGAGAACAAACCAATACTCACATACAGTATGTGCATGACGTTCTCCATTGCTTGACTCTTACTGCTCCTCTTGACTATGGCAGGATAAAAGTAGTGTACAGTGTGTCCGAAAAGTGCACTCGTTCACTATGTAGGGCACAGCCCACATTGCATGATGGTCCATGTGTGTTCATGTAGTGTACAGTGTCTGGACACTAGATTTTGGCGTGTCGCGTGGCGATTTTGTAGTGCACTATGTAGTGGGTGAAATTGACGGTTGGAATTTCGGACAACACTACAAAATGGCTGACTCACTACATAGTGTCCTACATAGGGAACGAGTGCACATTTCGGACACAGCTTAAGTGTCTTCTTAGAGTTAATTAATTGCTACTAGTTGTAATTTGCGGTATAATCTCTTCAGTCAATATCTGCAAATACCAAAAACATGAAATATTGTCTCTGTGCAGCAATAACTGTGTTGCGGTTTGGCAGACTGGGCGCAAACAGCTTGGACCCTGCTCATTGCCGGTCACAGCTATATTATTCATATTGTGGTTGTTTTCTTTCCACAGACTTTTATTCAGATTTTACTTTATTTTATTTTAATTTATATTAGATTCTATTTAGACTTATATTAGACGTATTTGTTTTATTTTATTATTGTACTTTGTTTTACTTTTTTTATTTTTACATTATTCTGGTGTCTTGTGTCTCTCTGTGCCTGTGTTTTGTGGCAGTCACCACATAAGCAATTTCCTCTGGGATAAATAGTTTTCTGATTCGATTCTGATTCTGATTTTCAGTCCTGCTGGGCCTTCTCCTATCTACTAGTAATTTTTTTTTTCCAACATAGTACTGGTAGTACCATCCAAAAGAATGGTAGTAGCAGAAGCAGAAAAAGTATTAGAAGTTTTCTATAAAAAAAAAACACATGCATTACAATAAAACCATTGACAATAAAATATTTTCTCAACACAGCACCTTCACCTGTTAGCTTCACCATAAATCAGCCATCTTTTACGGAATGTTCTGCTGGGGCAGCAGCATCTCTGCTGGGGACAGAAAGAGACTGAACAGGCTGATCCGGAAGGCCAGCTCTGTTCTAGGACGCCCTCTGGACCCGGTGGATTTTGAGAGCATTTTTTTCTGATGCAACAGAACAGATTCCTACTGGGTAATATGTGCAATTTAATTTTCTGGTGCATTTCCACTGTTTTTGATAATGCCTGACACTCCATTGTGTACCTGAGTGTGTGTACATGTGTGTGTGTATCTACAGTGTTATATACATGTATACATATACTCACTGTGTACATACTTGCCTAAGTCACGTATTCTCATTGTGTACATATAAACTAAATGTAGACTTGCCCAAGTCTACATTTAGTTTACATATAGTTTACATATACATATAGGTATATATTTTACAATGCAGATAATAATAATAATAATAATAATAATAATACATTTTATTTATAAGCGCTTTTCACAACACTCAAGGTCACTTTACAGAAATAATCCAGAAAAATTTTAAAGAATAGATCAATTAAATTAAGAAGAGTTTATAATCCTTTTTAGAGTAAATTCTATTACAAAGAATTGTCAAACTAAATTTAAGAATCCCTGTGTTATTTTGTCATTTTCATTTTCCATGCTGTCCCAACATATCCAAAGGGTAGTTAGGAGTTACACCAGACATCACTGACCAACTAGCTTTCAGAACGATAAAACACAGCTTTACAGCAGAGAGAAATGCAATGCTAGCAAAGTACTATGGAAAACGGCTGTGTAATTTTATTAAATACTGTTTAATACTGTATATAATGTTCAAAACTTTCTTACCCCTTTAGAAAAACTGAGCATCATCACACTCTGCTTCAAGTGAATCAAAGGATCTAAAGAGCAAATTTAGCCTAAATTACTATTTTCTGTTAGGAAGCTAAAGAAATCTGAGTTAAATATCTAAATTATTTTGATTTATTTAAATCTAAAGAACTATGTCTTGATTTAATAAAGATGGATCCAAATGTAGAGTTTGAAAGGTGTCACGCTTCCCCCATCTCCCCAATGAAGGCAGGCGCTTGGGCAGACTTCCATGGCAAAATACTTTTTCTTTTATTTTCAAAATGAAGCAAAACAATACTGACTCGAGGGTCAGACACAGTACTACCGCTTTTAAACTCAGGGTGACAGGAGAAACACAAACTAACAGGACAGTGGACCGACAGTAGGTGTCGGTCCCTAAAGAACTTAAATACTAAAACCAAAACCCCATAAACCAATCAAAACACAAATACCCAACTCAACACAGCTGTAACTAATACTTAACAAAAACCCATACCTTCCATTATAAATGTCTCCAAAACAAAACCCAAAACCAAAACTGAAAAGGACGGCCTCTACTAGCTGCCAACCCTCACAATCCCCAGCCCTGACAACAGGCAATCAAGTTTATGCAAAAAGGTGGAGAGTAGCATAAACCAGAGACAAGCAATGTTCTTAAAATAGAAAGCAGTCTAAGAGGTAAACAGAGGTGGACAGGTAGGCAGAGTACAGCCTGTTTGGATTTCTCATTATCTTTAGAAGTCTCATGTTACAAAAAAACCCAGTGCAATGTAATCAGAGAGTCCAAGCAAAAGTGGTCAAAGTCCAGTAAGGCAATCCAATGAGTCAGTCAGTGCAAGACAAGAATCGGGGTTGAGATAAACAGGCAACAGAATCAAAAACCAGGACATCAAACAAGAGATAAACAAGAGCATTCGGTATGCAGGACGAATCACTGGCAATACTTCACAAAGTTCACACATAAACTGTGGGGATTTGTGGAGATGTGGACTGGGTTAGTATACCAGAGTTGAGTTCAAGTTGTCTGCAAGTGTTTTACATTAAACCAATCTGAATGACTTTGTTTCAATTATCTTAATTATTAAATTATGGAGAAAATTAGAAAGTGAGGAATAAAATGTGTGAACTTGTCATGTCTGGTCTGTCTCAATCCCGCCCATAAAGAAGCCCGTCGCCCCAGTACTAGGGGGAACTCAGCTTGGGGTTCGGGATTCTGACGTCATGGCTTGTCGGGTGTGTGTGTGGTCGTTGGGTGCCACACATCCAATACACCATGGTAGTTTCTCTCATGTGCAATATTTTACTGCTATTCTTGTCCATAGTCTTGTCACTTCTCGCCTAGACTACTGTAACTCCCTCCTCTTTGGTCTTCCTCAGAAATCTCTTCATAAGCTTCAGTTGGTCCAGAATTCAGCTACCCGCATCATTATCAGATCCCACCACGTCACTCCCACCTTACAGCAGCTCCACTGGCTCCGCATGTCTACTATCTATGTAGGACAGCTACAGGGGTGTGGGTTTCAGTGAGAGCTCACAGTGAAAACCAGAGCCAGATCCACTATGGACACTCACAGGCAGACAAGCAGGCAGAAAAACTATATGCATTCATTTTCACACACATCTAGGAAGGGCAGCTTGCTGTGAGTTAACCCAACAGACAGAGGACAAACAGTTGGTGTGTGAGGTCAAGAAGCCACTGAGACAACTAGAGGTGTACACCGAATGCGACGTCAGATACAGTGGTTCGGTCGGCCTCCCACTGAAAATCTCAAAGGCAGCAGGCTTGAGAGTAAACTTCCTCCAAACCCAGCCCACACACTCGGTGATGAAACATCTTAGAGGCATCTTAAACTACTCAAAATGCAATTTGAAGAAAAAAACTCACTTTCTTTGTTTTCCTCATTTTCAAGGTCATCATTCAAAGATAGAAACACTGAGGCTGAAGAAGTTTTCAGGTCTTAGGGGGCCAATGGCCTGAGTGATGGAATATAATTCAAACCATGTAACCAGTCAGTAATATAAATGAGTTCTGGCAACAGCTTTCATTTCAGTGGAGCTTTTGAAGTTGTCTCTGATTTCAGCTCTTTCAGATCCAGAGTTACTCTCTTACTCTACCTCTCTCAATACTTTCCATCTGTCTCTCTCTCTCTCAGTAGCTCTTTGCCCCTCTGTTATTTGTCTACTTCAGTGATCTTTCCATCTCTTCTTCTGCTTCTTATTCTTCTTCTTCTCCTTCCATTTCTTCACCAGGCTATGAAGTCTGAGACATTTGTAGCAGTCATGCTGTTTGTGGAATATCATTGCCTGGAGGCATTCTGTTCTCTTTTGCATTTGTGCAACTTGTACTAATTAGTTCAGGATGTGCTCATAAATTCATTAGGGCAACTTGAATGACTTGAGGCAACTGGTTTCCTCAGACCAGTGGAGCAAACAGACTGCAAAAAAGCAAAAGCATTTTAAAAGTAGTCTTTATATCTAATATTACTCATTATGAGATTAGTCAGATTATTTAATCTTATCCTAGACATTTTCTATTTTCTATACTTCTTATCCTATTATTGAGAGATCATTTTAATTAAATAAGAAAATAATTGAAGCAAGTGCTGCACAAGAATTGTGTATAGTACAATAGCATATAGGAATACTGTTTGGGATAATAGCGTATAGGAATAGTGTATAGGACAGTAGCATATAAGAATAATGTATAGGACAGTAGCGTATAGGAATAGCATATAGTACAGGAGTGTATGGTAAAAATGTACAGTACAGCAGTATATAGAAATAACGTATAGTACAGTGGCACATTGAATCAGCACATAGGATAGTAGCATACAGGTACAGTGGGGGAAATAATTATTTGATCATTTGCTGACTTATAAAAAAATGAACAGTCTCTAATTTATGAGGTAGTTTCAACCAAAAATCAAGAAAAAACATGTTACATAAAAGTTATAAATTTATCTGCTTTTTCCTGGCAAGATTTTTTTTACGCATTTTAGTTCTAAACTAGACAAAGTTGCATTTCCTGGAGGAAATATGATAGCATGCAGAGCCGATAGATAGATAGATAGATAGATAGATAGATAGATAGATGGAAGATAGATAGATAGATAGAAGGTAGATCAATGGATAGCTAGATAGATAGCACCAGTGTGGCACTAGCATTAGCATTACCACAGTGCTAGCATTAACATTAGCATAGTGTTAGCATTAGCATTGTGCTAGCATTAGCATTAACATAGCACTGGCATTAACATAGCACTAGCATTAGCAAAGCGATAGCATTAACATTGTGCTAGCATTATTAGCAAAGCGATAGCATTACATTTGTGCTAGTATTATTAGCATAGCGCTAGCATTAGCATTACACTAGCATTAGCATTACTATTGCGCTAACATGAGTATTAGCATAGTGCTAGTATTAGCATTGTGCTAGCAATAGCATTTTAGTATAGAGCTAGCATTAGTATAGTGCTAGCTTTAACATATTGCTAGCATTAGCATAACGCTAGAATTAGGATTACACTATTAGCATAGAGCTAGTATTAGCATTGCGCTAGCAATAGAATTAATATAGCGCTAGAATTAGTATAGCGCTAGCATTAACATAGCACTAGCATGAGCGTAGCGCTAGCATTAACATTGTGCTAGCATTAGCATTACATAGATGAATGAATGAATCATGGATGGATATCCATCCATATCGATTTTTAAATATCAATAATCAATCAATTATAAAGTTTACGAGTACGAAAAATACATAGCCAGCATCCTAGTAATAAGATCTTTGCAGGAAAGTTAGAACGAAGTTTCTACGTTAAGCGGTTCGAGCCGCATTAATCCTGGAAGAATGAGAATTATAATAATAACTAGACAAAGATGCATTTCCTGAAGGAAATACGATAGCATGCAGAGCTGATAGATATTTAGATAGATAGATAGATAGATAGATAGATAGGTACATAGGTAGAAAAAGATAGATAGATTGATTGATAGATAGATAGATTGAAGGATGACAGATAGACAGACAGATAGATAGATAGATAGATAGATAGATAGATACAAAAAAGGGAGAGAGAAGGATAGATAGATAGATAGATAGATAGATAGATAGATAGATAGAT
>JBBPCX010070653.1:0-10507 GCA_037974365.1 Hydrocynus forskahlii
GAAAAATTAAGAGGGAATCAAAAATTTCCTTCTACAATACATGCAACGCATCGGCATTTGCGGCCGCCTTAGCAGCCGCATCCACCTGGGCGTAACCCAACGACACCGGATCCATCAATTTTGTGAGGGCCTGACATTTACAAATAGTAATAGCACTCGGCAGTTGAATGCTCTCCAATAAACGATGTATCAGAGTAACATTAAAAATCGGAGAGCCATCAGATTTAAGAATGATCAGTGTTTCCAGATTGCACCGAAATCATGCACAACCCTAAATGCATACCAGCTGATTGTGACAGATTTACCCTCAGCCAATTTACACGCTTCAGTCAGCACAACCAATTCTGCTGCCTGAGCGGAGAAGTGTGATGGCAGCCGCCCACTGTAGACCACAGAGCTTTTGGTAGTGACAGCAAACCCCACTCTGTTAACTCCTGTAACATCTCTCGAAGCAGAGCCATCTACAAAGAAAAGGAAATCAGGGTTACTTAGTGGTTCATCCTTGAAGTCTACTCTCGGAGAACACACCTGTTCTACAATCACCACACAATCGTGGGGTTTGCCATCAGCCTCTGTAGGAATAAGAGTGGCAGGGTTCAGGCTAGAACAGCGTTTGACAATAACATTTGGCATGTATAGCAGTGCACTGTTGTAACTCAACCAGCGCGCTGAAGAGAGATGACTGGTCGTGTGGTCCTGTAAAAGCAGCAAAACAGCATGAGGGACCAAAAGCGTTAATTCTCCATAACCAACAAGATCACAGGATGCAACCACGGCCTTTTCTGCCACAGCCACATTATGCAAGCAAACAGGAAGCCCGGCCGCGACTGGGTCAAGTTTTGATGAGAAATAAGCAACTGGGCTCAAAGGGTCCACATGTTTGTACAAAAGAACCGAGGTCACGTGTCCCTTCTTTTCGCATACCATTCGTACGAAGGGTTTGGTTGGGTCTGGTAATGTCGGTGCAGTGGATAGGGTCAGCTTAAGGTTTTCAAACAACGCGTGAGCTTCCTTTGTCCACACCAACCCACCGCGCACGGCTGCGTGCCGTTTAGCCATAGCCCTGAGAGGGCCTTCTAGTTCAGAGTAGGTAAGGTATGAACATCCTGCAGTATGGACACATGCCCAGGGAAGACGCCAATTGTTTTTATTTGCAGCTTTGGGATGTGCAAGATTGTTTCAATGCATATCTGAGATAGAGATTTCCCAGTGCTGTTGATTACATGGCCCAAAAACATCACTTTTTGTTGCACAAACTGTAATTTGGAAAGTGACGCTTTGTGTCCATTATCTGCTAAATGATACAGCAGTTTAAGCGTATCAGACCTGCATTGGTCCCGTGTTGGTGCTGCGATTAAAAGGTCATCAACATATTGTAGTAGCGCGCTGCCGGGCCCTTTTCCCACCACCACCCGTCAGTCCACCATTTGGTAACCTTGACCTTGGTTTGCGCTGCCAAAGAACGCACGATTTCCACCACCGCAGCCTATTTGGAAACACTGTGGGCACTTCATCTTCCAGTGATTTGGGCTGCCACACAAGAAGCAACCTTTAGAGTTCGGGTCCATCTTCTCTTGTCCTCCTCCGCAACCCCTTCGTCCACCTCGTTGCTGACCCCTGCCTCTTCCGCCAGTATTTTCTTGTGCTGTTGTTCCTCGCAGAGTTCTGCGTAGCATTTGATGGTAGCCAAGCGCTCGGATTTCCATCCCACGCATGACTGTTTTATTCCCTTTCAGACCTCAGTTCTTAGTCCGTTCAGGAAATTGTTTCTGAGATGAGATTCCCACGTTCTGCATTCGTCCCCCAGCTGCACTGGTTTTTCAGTTCCTGAACACTGGTTGAAGATATGGTTTAATCTGCTATAGAATTCGTTTTTGGTTTTGTATTTGAAGATTCAGGTTTTCCAGCGGTGGCGACCTCACGGACTTGAACACCAAGTCCTCCTTCTCAGAACATGGAGGTTCGGGATCAGGTAGTTTCTTCGTGAGGTGATCAGCCTCTTGGTGATTCGGTCCCACGCAGATCGGTCACTCGAGGAACCCTGCCAACAACGCCAAGTTATGTTGTGTGGAAAATTGACCTGTGTTCCACGGATTCAAGACTCAAGATTAGAGAGACTTTTCAAATCAAACAAAGTTTATTATATTTGCCAGGCAAACTGAGCAATCCATGCCCCGTAAACCAAGACAGTGCTCTGGGCAGAGAGTGCTGCCAACAGACAAGTTACACGGGTTTTTATCGTCCCTCCAGCATAATGTCATGGCATTGATTTCTGATCTGGGATCAGTGAGTTTTCTTTGCTCACGTGCTCTTTGCTCATGTGCTTAGCGCTTGTTCGGAAAATGCTGATAAAATAATGCAAACAGGTCACTGCAAACAGACTAATACATTTTCCCCCACAGACGGCTGTGTTCCTCCGCAGTGCATGTGTGATGACGTCATCAAATGACGTCAACTCGACTTCAACTTTGTTGACTGATAAGTCGATCTGAAAAAATCTGAAGTCGTCAGTGCCCTAGTATGTGTATGTCTGTACACACTGAATAGCAGAAAATATTGACAAAAACAGTAAGCAACAGTAAAAGTAAAACAGTAACAATGAACCAGACAAACTGCACGTTGCTCACAGTAAGAGAATGTGTCTGTTTGTTAGGATGTGTGTGTTTGTTAGTGTATGTGTGGCCAGCAAGGTATAACGTGTTGTATAATTTAAAAATCTGTAGAAAAAAACTCAAAATGAAATACACTAAACTCAGTATGAAATACATTATACATAAATGCTGGGTATAAATATTATAGATAAGTAACTTATAGTTAAGTGTAGTATATTTTTAAAACAAACATTTCAAACATATTTCAAACATATTTACTTTCATCATAATTACATAACACAGTTCATTTTTCCGTTTGAAAAAAGAAGTAGGCAGAAGTAAAAACTTATTTAGCCCTACCCCTATCATATAAAGTATCACTTACTTAAAAAGAAAACAACAAAGCAAAAACAAAACAGAACAAACCATACACAGTCATTTCTTTTAACTGGATAAAAGACAGAATAAGCAAAATGACCACTTTCCAAATAAAGAAACTATACAAAATGGTACATCTATTTTCTATTCAGTTATCTCTCTGGGTTAAACTGTATTCTTCATTTTTATATTTATTTAAAATTTGTTTTTTATATATTATTTTAAACTGGTTTATGTTTTTCTTTTATTTCTTCTGTTAGATTATTCCAATTTCTGTATTTTATTCAGCAGTAAGTTATTTCTTGCTTTATATATTATTTGTGCTCTTTTAAATTGAACCAAGTCTGGGGATTTTATATCTCATGTTTTTATTTTTTTTAAAATCATTCGTGTGGTCCGTATATCCTGCATAGTTAATCAATCTAATGGCCCTTTTCTGCATTATATTTATTGTTTGAATATTACTTTTGTATGTGTTCCCCCAGACCTCTACACATTAACTCAGATATGGTAGTAGTAATGTATAGTATAATGTATAAAGTGCTTTCTGGTTTAAGATGTGCCAACTTACCCCTGACATATTTAATGTGTGGTTTCAGAATTTATTGTCTAGGATCGCACCAAGAAATTTTCTTTCATTTACCTTTTCTAAATACACATTATCAATACATATTTCTACTTCTTTACATCTTTTATGTTTTCCAAATAACATAAATTTTGTTTTATATAAATTTAATGACAAGTGATCGCCTCCAAAACCTGTTGCAATTCCACACCTGAACAAAAAATATTTGTATCATCTACAAATGTAATTTATACATGATAAACATTTTTGGCCCTAATACAGGTCCTTGAGGTACCCCACATGCAATATTCATCAATCTAGATTTATACTGGTTTATTTGTACAAATTGTTGCCTGTTCATTATATAGCTTTTTATCCAGTCCAAAACTGTACCCCTGAAACCATTCTTCTCCATTTTCCTTATTAATATGTCATGATTGACAGTGTCATGTGTTTGTTTAGATCTAAAAATAACCCAATTGCATACTTCTTATCATCAGTACATTCTGTTATTTCTTCTATTAAATCAATCAGTGCCAAGGCTGTTGACCTATTATTTCTAAACCCAGACTGGCTTTCTGTCAACAACTTATGTTTGTCTAATATTTTAGAAAACTGGGAAACTATTGACACTGGCCTATAATTTGTAAAGCGATGCTTATCTCCTGTTTTGTAAATGGGAATAACTTTTGCTACTTTCATCTTTTGTGGAATACCCCATTCTGAAAAGACAAGTTAAATGTATGCGATAATGGTTGTTCAATGCCATCAATAACACTCTTTAGTGTTGTCATGTCAATATCCTTCCAGTCTGTACTGGTTTTATTCTTAAATGTCATGGATTTCATTTTTGTCCACTGCTCCTAAAAATACTGAGCTATGATTTCTCTCAACATAATCTATAGCATCCGTTGCCATCCTGTCAACCTTTATTTCCTCTGCCAGTTTTGGTCCTATATTTACGAAAAATTCATTGAATCCATTTGCTGCTTCATTCATATCTCTAATACTGTTGTTATTTTCTATAAAATACAGAGGATAATTATTGTTCCTCTTCCCATTTCTGATTATACTGTTTAATACATTCCACATACCTTTTGTGTTGTTTTTATCATCATCTAACTCATTTATAAAATATTCTCTTTTACAATTTCTCATTATATTAGTTAGCTTATTATTATATTTTTTATATTTATTTTCTGCTTCTGTGATTCTATTTTTTATAAATCCCCGATACATGGTGTTCTTTTCTTACTGGCATTTTGTAATCCTTTACTCATGTGTAATTGTGTTTCCTATTATTTCTAACCGCTGGACAGTTTTTATCAAATCATTTTCAAAATATCCTTAAGAATGTTTCATATGCTTTATTAACTTCATTTAGTTCATATACGATATTCCAATCTTGCTTTAGTAGTTCATCTTTAAGAATTTTGAACCTCTGTTCTAACTCTTTTATACATAAACTTCATCTCCGTTATTTTATAGTGACAATTATAAGATGCAAAAACTTGGAGATTATATCATTTAAATCATTGATTAATAGTCCACATTTTGTATTCTCTTCCATTATATTTGTAAATATATTATCTATTAAAGTTGTTATCAGGGGAAATAGACCCATGCTATACATGGTATCAATAAATTAATCTGCATTTTTATTATTTGGATTCAGCAAGTCAACATTAAAGTCCCCACACATAAACATCCCCTTCTGGTTCAAATTGGTAAATAACTCGTTTTCAGTTTCGAACTTAGAACCTGGTGATTTGTATATACAACTAACAAATAGTTCTTTCTTTCCATACTAATTTCAACCGTTCTGCATTCCATCACTCCATCAATAATAGTTGTCATATTTTCCACTCTTTTGTATATTAGCTCTTTATCAATATAAAGTGCCACCCCACCTCCTTTTTTGTTCTTCCTATCTAAATGAAGGAATTCATATCCATATAACTCAAAATCATCTTCTTTTTCAGGGTTTGTCCAGGTCTCTGATATGGCAATCACATTGAATGGTCGTTTAAACTGTCTTATATATTCCTTGATGGATTGATAGTTGGCATATAGAAGTGAATGATCGTTATACTATTTTCTACCTTTATCTTCGTGTTAAATTGTTCATCTGGATAATAAGTGCATTCATTTATCGTATTTTTGAAGAAATTATAATCAGGGTCTATTTTATCATACTTCAATATCCTATAATCAGTATCTATATGTGTTGTAATATGTAAGTTGTCAGTCATCTGAGTTGGTTGTAGTATTTAGACTGTTTCACATCATCACACATCTTTTTGTGAATTACTAATAACACCAACAATGGTTAGAACCCAATAAGAACATTGCACAACATTGCACGTGGTATTTATGTATATCATGCATATATATAAATGCATCTAGTAACTCTGGATGAACATGTGAACCTACACACGGTAATCACACACAGTCATTCTTTACCTTGCTGTGTTTCATTAAAATGGGTTTTGATGCAGAGCTGGATCTTCAGTGACATCACCGCTTCAGTTTTCTTTTTCAGAACTGTAATTCTATCTTCCCACTCTAAATAGACCTGAATCTGCCAGACATGTGGTTGGAACACTGTAGAGTCTGAGGCCTGTCAGTGGGACTGTGTGTGTGTGTGTGTGTGTGTGTGTGTGTGTGTGTGTGTGTGTGTGTGTTTTTGTTTTTGTTTTTGTTTTTTGTGTGTGTTTTTGTTTTTGTTTTTTGTTTTGTCTGTGCTCCACAGATTCATGACTCAAGATCAGAACCTTCCAAGTGCTCTGACAAGAGAGTGCCCCCGCAATACAAGTGATGTGTTTTCATATCCACCTTCAGCATGGTGTAATGGAAAATGCTGACATGAACCACACATCCTGTACTAGGCCTTTGAAACTAGACTGACATTAAGTTTTCAGCTTACTCCCCCAAATTTGCTACGTTTCAGCCGTCTCAGGGGTTCATGGTTTTCACATCTATACCTAGCTGTTGTCTGTTTTAGTCCCATGACCTTTCGGTAAACAGTGACACCTTTTCTTATCAAGATATAGATAACATTTCAGACTCTACATATGAGTGAGGAACATAAAAATAAGAGCACAGCCAAACTGGTTATGTAGAGGATAAAATACTGCAACGCAGGTTGACTAATAAATTTTCCCCAACATTTTTAATCCCTGTTTTTCTGCATTTCTTCTCAGGAGAGCGTGTGATGCAGCCTCAGATTCTGGAGGTGAACTTTAATCCAGACTGCCACCGGGCCTGCCTCTACCACCCCAGCTTTTATGACCACATGTTCCAGACACTGTTCCTAGATCAAGCAGACCAGTGTCCAGTCACTCAAGTCGTATAATAGCTGTCCATTTTAACATGACTTTAAAAGTCAACTTTTTGCTTCCAAAGGAAATAAATGCGGAATGGGCAACACGTCATCTCGGCTCGATCCCTTTTGTATTCTTTTACATTTACTTGCTGGTGTTTTCACCGCTGACACTTCAACTGTATTACTTGATGCATTTGATGAAAAGTCGCCTAAAATATATGTGGTTTATTAAAGGGCAACACTTGTGGAGCTCACACCACCTACTTATTTTCCACCAGTCAATTCCTTTCTCAAGGTGTCTGATCACCAGTCAGGTCACCTGAGAAATGTCCATCCTTCCTCAAGGTCCACAGTGACTTTGTCATCAGTAGCTGTGAGCCTGTACATAATGTGATGAGACGTTTCTCCACAGCCCACAGTGCAACATATAGCAACATTCAACAGAGAGCAACACAATAAATAGACACCAAAACAATGTAGAGTGCTGTAGTGTAACAGTATAGTGGGAACGGGATGTAAACCCTAGTGTTGCACTTAGTATGATATTGCACAAGAGGCGGTTACAGCACTGAACAAAGTGCAAGAACAAATAGAAACAGTTGTAAGAGAAAATCGGTATATTCAGTTGCTAATTCTTCAATATCATATTAGTGTGATTTCATTGACTAAATGATTAGGTTGTGTAACCAGGTCTGAGCCATTAGGGCAAAGGACACATGATTATGAGATCTGCTCTTGAGATTCTCTCTTGTTTAAGAACATAGTGCATGTTCAGGGTCGTCTCCATAGGGAACCATAAAGAAGCCATAACATGGGTGACAATTTGGCGCCTCACCGAGTAGTAAAAATGGTAAGATGTGTTTAGAGAGTTTACTGGCGTAAAGGGGGCCCCATGAACTCGACCCCAGTAGATAATGTGAAAGTGACCATTCTGTCATATGTGAGCACACCGCAGCACCGCATGAAATTCTTCCTCTGTTTTTAACCCATTCACCAAGTGAAGCAGCGGGCAGCCAGGAACACAGCGCTGGGGAGCAGCGTGTGTGGACAGTACCTTGCTCAGGGAACTTCAGAGGTGCTTAGCAATCTTGGGAATCGAAACCACAGCTTCCTGATTGCAGGGCGAATGGCCAAACCACAGCAACCAGCTGCCCCTGGAGATGCCGGTTTGTAAGGACTAAAAATCCTCTGCGAAGGACAGTTTTTTCAGAGCTTCGACTGAGACTGCCTCAGCGAACACTCTCCCTGCAGGAGAAAATAAAGCTTTGTACTGTGAAGACTATTGGTAATTTGATTTTCCACCACACAGTACAATATATAGACAATATAGTAGTGTAACAGTATAGTGTGAATGTGATGTGAATCTGAGACAGTACAATAAACGGACAATATAGTAGTGCAGTAGTAAAGTGTGAACAGGATGTAAACCTTCCAGAATCAGTAATGTTGCACCATACCTGTTTTATTCCACAGGAGACTGCAGCATTGAACCACACTGAGAGAGTATAAATCCACACAGGAGTTCCCAACATACACAGTTCCAGAGCATTCATCATAACATTCTGACACCACTTAAACATCAACTTGTAGCTTCACATTCTGTAAAAAGTGTTTTATCACATTGTCGAACCATCATTAATAGCTGTGGTCTTGGCATCCACTTAATTGAATCAGTTAATCAACATCTGTCATTTAAGGCTTGATTAAATTCTCAGATAGCAGCAATTTCCAAATGATGGAGGTGGAGAAACTCCTCAAACTTCATCACAGTATAAAGTAGCATCCCAGCAAAGCAAATAACTTACTACACACTTGTCTTAAAGCGAACCGGGTCATGTTCTTTATGTTCACTGAACAACTAGAAGGGTGTAATTATTAGTAGTCACTGAGCTGAGCATTGAAGTGGGTCTGAGTGTTTGTAATGATGAAACGTTGAGCATGAAGTTGGACATAATCGCAAACTGATTTTTTTTTTAAAGAGTGAGAAACAGGAGACAATGAAAAACTAACAGGACACACAAGTAACACAAGGACTAACACAATGAAATAAAAGAGAGACTGGGGTGGAACATGCATAAACATGAACACGAGAGGGACAAAAGACACAAGGACCTGGGTCTGAGTGCATTTGGAAGTTGGGGAATGCTGTATCTTACTGTTCTATCCGCATTTTCTGTACCTGGCACTCTCATGACCTCAACCTCAGTGTACGCTCTGTATACCTGGCACTGCTGGGCCTGGTGTCTCTGTACTTGCAAGAATATTTTATATAATGTACCATACCAACAGGCGCAGTAACAGCACTGAGTCATTGACTGGCAAAAATGCTAAGAATCATGCAAAAATGTTTCCGTGGGAATTATTTTATATGCTTATTAACATTAGAGTATTGGTTAGAGCCGTAGACCTTCTCTGTGTTTGCTTTAGAAGAAGCTCCTGCACAGAAAGCATCCGCTCAGGAAGCCCAACTCACTGACAGGAAACAGCACTAGAAATGCATGTGTAGAGTCAGGGGAGCTTTCGTCATCAAAACACCTCTCCTTTTCCTGTGGTGCCTGTTTTGGCAACCCAGAAATGCCAAAAACCCTCTAAATCAACAGAAATGTGGGGTCACCTCAGAATACCTTCTGATGCCTCACAGCTCTGGTGCTAGACACAGGCGGCATCCCAAATAGGTTCATGAATTGTACCATTGGGCTTTTAGAGGCATCACAGTTGTGGCACTTTTTCACTGGTAAGGAGTCATGCTATACCATGAACAAATGTGTTTTTTCATTACAAATAAAGCGACCTGTACCCGAGCCGTGCCGATGCTGCTCAATGGCAGGGCCAAAAGTGGGCTACAGTGGAGCTGACTGTTTTTTGATTGGTCGAAATGTTGTCATGACAACCAATAGACTTGGAAAGAGGCTATTTTGTTTACTGTCCATGCAAGAACAACAAAGTAACAACTGGGAAGTTGGCAAGTACAAGCACAACCATCTACAACATTCGTGCCATCGCAGTACAGTTTAGGTACAGCTATGGAAAAGTATCATGTGACATCTCACCAGATTTGCTCATGAGAGCTCCTGATGAAGTGTGTGTGTGTATTATTTGGGGAACAATGTTCTTATATTTCATTCAACAGGCTAGTTGACCTGGTTACTTCCATGAAGCTGGAAAATTGAAATGATTTTGATGGTGGTGATGGTTCTTTTATTGGCACTGGCTTGTTGCATAACAGCTTTGATGAGTACAATCAACAAACAAAGGGTTCTATCATGAGTCAGCATGTGGTGGTTTCAGAAAAAAAAACTGTTTTGGAACTGTAAAAACTAAAGGAACCAAAAGGAACCAATCAGATGATGCACTAGGAACCTCTCTCTGACCACCTAAATGTCCCTCTAAGTGGTGCAAAGTCACGAAGGACAAAAGAAGGGACACAATGGTTAATTTTGGGTTGATTTTGACACATTTGATGTGTAACAGCCTCGCTCTCAAGAATGCATACCATGGTACATCTTCGCTCAGACGCAGGTGTTCTGCCTCGAACTGAGATTATTTAGGGATTTGGGGGATTTACAGCACCTGATGGTGTGTGTGAATGTGTGTAGATGTATGATGGTGTGTGTGAAGGTGTGTAGATGTATGATGGTGTGTGTGAAG
>JBBPCX010070654.1:0-10507 GCA_037974365.1 Hydrocynus forskahlii
AGCAGACTGTGCCTCGTTCCCTTGTCACTGATGCCCACCATCACTGGCGTGCCTTTGAGAATACGTCTGCGTGCTGTGGGGGGGATGGAATCACCTTTCAGCAAAAGTGGGGTTGTTGAAACCCCTCCACCCTCCCATGTGCTACGCCCCTGAATTTACCCATTAGATAAGAGTTCCTTCATTGCTAATAGTATTAAAATGACATGAAATGCAACGCGAAAACATCACTCAAATGTCAATATTGCCACATAGGAAGCTATTCTTTTCTTTCCTTTAGCCATTTTGTAAGAATAGTCAGTCAATTACTGAAAAGGGAAAAACATGTAGCATTAAATATACCAAAATCCAGATCAAAATATCTTCCTTTGCTGATTAAAGAAATGCCAAAGAGTAATACCATGAACAGTGTCTTGAAGAGTAGCCATTCAGAAGTTGCCACGGGTGTGATTGGTTACATAATTCCTCATATGTAGCAGTACACTTTTGAGTTTGAGCTGTTTTTCTCAGTAAACAAATCGACAAATGTCTTTATTAGATGTGCTTTGATTATGTGTACCACAGCCTTTGATTGGTCTGTTGCTGGTCACATGGGTGTTCAAAGGACTAAAAACAAAGACCGATTCATGAGGTCAGTTTGTTTAATTTTTTATCACTTAGTTTAATTTTAATGTTTATCTTGTCTGAAAGAATGAGATGCATTTTGTGCATCTTTTTTGTGTACCTTCTTTTTCAAAGTACCGTGTGACAATGTTGTGTCGATGGTGCCAGTGAACAGAATTGGTTGTGCATGCTTATGTTAAGTGCAATAAATATCTTGTTTAAATGAATGTACATCAGTGGCACTGTTGTATTTCTGCTGCTACGTAAAGATTCCAGTCATTTAACACGGCCTATGGCAGAAGTGTTAGAATTAAACTTTTTTTTTTTTCCAAGACACATTCATAGGACCTGGGGTTCATTTTAAAGCTGTGTATTCACAGCCTCATTTATAGTTATTGACATAATTATTTGGTCATCGTTATTACCATTTAGACTGTCTGAACCAACATACTGACATTAAGTAATATGCAGAGTTTCAGCTTTAATGTGAGGGTAGTTACATCCACATCATGTGCCAGGTGTAGAAATTACAATCGTTTTCATATATATAGCCCCCCAGACACTTTATCTGCTTATCTGTAAGTGTAATAATGAGGTAATAACACACCTGACCACCAAACAGTGGATCAACCAATTTTCCAGTTACATTTAAGCCCATAAACATGATACATTTTGACATTCTATGTGTATAAATGGTTTTAACTGGGATTTTGTTCACCTGATTTGGAGGTTGATATTAAAGCTGGAAGTCTGCACTTTGAGCTCGTATTTTATTATTTAGTTCCGACTATAATATGCTTTTTTACAGCTAAAATGACATCTTTGCTGACATCCAAATATTAATGGAACTGACTGTATTGCAAAAAATGAAACAGCAATGGTTACATTTATTTGATTGAAAGACAGCAAAGTTATATTGATATGTTTGAGTGTGAGGGGCTACAGAGAGAAATACAAGAGTATCTCCAGTTGTTACTATGACAGCTAAATGATTAGTTTTTTTATTTATCTATAATTGCAAGTAAAGTGTTTACTCACACACACACACACACCAAATGTATCCTGAATAAATGATTAAAGAAACAATGCAGATGCTTCCAGTTAGGTGTACTGCATGCTACAGTTAACATCCTGCCGTGATCTCTGGCATTTACAAAAATGCTGACCAGGTCCAGGTGATTGGATCAACATGGCAAAGGGAAAAGATATAAGTGACTTTGAAAGAGGATTTATTATTGGGGTGTGAATGACGGGACATCTAGTCTCAAACTGACTAGATTCAAAGACTCAAGTTTAATCTAGTAAGGCAGTAGTGCAAATGATCACAGTAGATAAGACAGTTGTGCAAATGGTAACAATAGAGTACAAATAGTAGCAAACATATAAGTCAGTGGTGGATGAAGCTGTTTAAGGGTCTCGTGGAGCGGGCCCGGCAGGTCCGGTACCTTCTCCCTGAAGGCAAGAAGCTGAAATGGCTGGGTGGGAGGGGTCACCAGCAATGCTGATAGCTCTGCAGGTGAGGAGGTTATAGAAAGAACTTGACAAAGTGGTTTGTGCTGTAGGTTGGCACACAGTCGTGTGTCAGTAGTGTGAAGAGCAGTGGACTTAGCACACACCCCTGTGGAGCCCCTGTGCTGAGCATCCTGGTCCTGGAGGTGGTGCTACCAGCCCGTACTTTTTGTGTCCTCCCTGTTAGAAAGTCCAATACCCAGTAACAGAGGGAGGTTTTGAGTCCCAGATGTCTAAGTTGTAGTGTAAGCTGCTGGGCAATGATTGTGAATGCTGAACTGAAGTCCAGGAACAGCATTCGTACATACGAGTTCTTTGAGTCAAGGTGTG
Organism: Hydrocynus forskahlii; assembly: GCA_037974365.1. Classification (NCBI taxonomy): domain Eukaryota; kingdom Metazoa; phylum Chordata; class Actinopteri; order Characiformes; family Alestidae; genus Hydrocynus; species Hydrocynus forskahlii. The sequence goes on from JBBPCX010070654.1 coordinate 2,440, forward strand.
TGAGGGCTGGGTGTAAATGGCATCATCTCTGGACCTGGTTGACCTGTATGTGAACTGTATGCGGGTCGTGGGAGGGGGGAGGATGGACTTGATGTGTTCCATGACCAGCCGCTCAAAGCACTTCATGATGGTGGATGTCAGCGCAACAGGCCGATAATCATTATAGCTGGATGGGTGGGGCTTTTTTGGAATCGGTATTATTGTGGAGGCTTTGAAACACATGGGAACAGTCTCTTGGCTCAGGGAGATGTAAAAGATGTCTGTGAGGACATCCTTGAGCTCCTCCGCACACTCCTTTGCATACATGACCAGGTATGTTATCCGGTCCAGCTGCCTTGCGTGGGTTTATTCTAGAGAGCGTCTTTCTCACACTAGCTGTAGACAGACACACAGCCTGCTGTCCCTGGGGAGGGGTGGTCTTCTGTGCTGGTGTGTTGTTCTGTGTTTCAAAGCGACAAAAGAAGTCATTGAGGCTGTTCAGCAAAGAGATGTCATTATCACAAATCTGGGGAGGTGGTTTATAGTCCATGAGGGTTTGAATGCCCCGCCAGAGGCTCCGTGTTGCTGAAGTGTCCAGACATTTTATTGCTATATTGCTGTTTTGCCATCTTGATTCCATGGGACAGGTTAGCTCTTGCTGTAACTAGGTCTGCAGTGTCACCGGCCCTGAAGGCTGTGTCCCATGCTCTCAGGAGCCTGTGTACTTCACCTTTCAGCCATGGTTTCTGATTTGCACAATCAGTAACAGTTTTGGTGTGAGTGACATCTTCAATGCATTTAGAGATGTATGTTGTGACAGTCTCAGTGTATTCGTCCATGTCTGTGTGGTTGTGTTGAGTGCCAGCATGTTTGAAAATGTCCCAGTCTGTGGTAATGAAGCAGTACTTTAGTGCATAGGAGGCCCCCTCTGGCCACACCCGTACCTCCTTTCGTGTTGGTCTGATGGCTCTCACTCTGGGTCTGCATGCAGGTCTCAGCATGATTGTGATGTGACCAGAGAGACCCAGGTGGGGGAGCTGGGGAGGCCTTGTAAGCTCCCTTGCATGTTTTGTAAACAAAGTCCAATAGGTTGTCTCCCCTTGTTGGAAAGTCCATATGTTGGTGAAGTTTGGACAATAAAACCTTTAAATCCACATGGTTAAAATCTGCTGTGATGAGATATCCGTCTGGTTGTGTTGTCTGCTGTTCGTTGATCACCTAATAGAGTTCATTGAGTGCCTCGCTCCTATCGCTGGTGTTAGTGGTGGGGGGATGTAAACAGCAGCCAGTAAAATTGCTGTGAACTCCCACGGTAGGCATATATAGAAAGGTTGGCATTTAATGATAATGAACTCCGCTACCGGAGAACAATGCTTGTGAACAACGACAGCGTTCCGACACCAAGCATCGTTGATGTAAACACAAACTCCCCCGCCGTAAGTCTTACCTCCATCCACGAAGACCCGGTCAGTGCGGTAGCATGTTAGCCCAGCTAGTTGGATAGCGGAGTCTGGGATGTTGTTGTTTAGCCATGTCTCCATAAAAATAAGAACACAGCAGTCCCTCATATCACACTGCGCAGATCTCAGGAGCTGTGTTTGGTCAGTTTTGTTGTCCAGTGAGCGTACATTTGCCATTAGCATGATGGTCGCTGGTCTGTGTGGGCTAGCCGCTAGCCTAGCCCGGATGCCTCCAAGCTTGCCTCTCTTCTGCTTCCTATCACACTGCTTTTGGTGCCTCTTCTCTGGGTGTGCTGTAGCAGGCGAGTCCGGGGGTGAAGTAGACTGGCAGTAGTAGTCCTAGGTACCGGGTCCAGACTGTGAATATATCTTTGATCCAGAAGGAATTGACAGCAGTATCTTGTGAGCGTTGATGCTGAACTACTCGCACACGGACATAAACTCGAAACACCCTAACATATATGAGAACACATAGTATTCGGCACACAACTCGGAGAACGAGGGGCCGCTGCGTCTGTGCGCACCACCATCTTGAACGTAATCAAGAACTAGTGTTCAGAACAATGACTAAAAGTTAATACAATCTTGCCTTTCTGTCCCACGGATCTTTGCGAGACCGCTGTTCTCACTTAATAGCCACGAAAACAAAGAACAGAAACAGGTTCAACTCAGAAAACTCGCTCCAAGTGGCTCTGTCAGCATGCCTGCCTAGATTCGACCAGTTAGTGGCAGGAAAGCAGGCACAACAATCAACACTGAATGTTGATTTTACATTTTTTGTGCCAAACAATCCCTGTGGGTGACTAGACCTGTTAAAAGTCAGTTTGTATGTTCAGCACCATTTGGCAATGTATAGTTAAAATAACCCAAACAAACAGAAAACACAAAAAGTGATTTAAAAAAATCTATGTTCCTTGGTTCTTATATATAGGCATAGGCCTATAATAATAATAATAATAATAATACAATCTATCTATAGTAATAATATGTATCTATATATGCGCATGCGTGACTGGGGGGAGTTCTTTATGCAGGGCCCTGCAGCCCCAAAACCTGACATGACTGGTCCCCAGGACAAATACGTTTTGAGAAATGCTGGTCTATTGGATTATAGTCTCATTTTATATTCGGCTATTTATTATTAAGTTGCCTTTTTGGAGATACTATAAATTTCTATTTTGAAGGTTTTTGTGTGAGTTGTCTACTGGGAATTTCTGTCACGCCCAAGTAATCCGCTCACTGCTAGACCATAGCCATTTCTCGTCCAACAAGATCATTTTTCTTTTTACCTTTATCAAAGACACCTGTGGCGTGTAATATCTCTGGATCTATAAAATACGAAGAGCCAAGCGCTAAAGCCAGACTGACTGGCTGTCCTTTTAAAAAATGGTGTGATAACACACTCGCCCCACACCCAGGAGACAGAGGTTCCCCATCCAGAGTCAATATGCAAAGATTTTATCTCTGTGAGCATTTTAATTCAGCTTTATTTCGTTCTATTGCAAGAAACATGGACTCAAACAGGGGTGCCCAAAGCATTCTTGTTCATGGTATGCACATTCAAAAAAGCTGCGCCATGCATAATCTACAAGGGGAAGCAGATAGTAACCATCTTGGCCTTTTGATGTAGACAGATAGAAAATCTCATTTTGTTCCTTCTCATTCTGCATGATTTGTAGTTTTCAGCTAATAAAAGCAAATATATTTATTAGCTAATAGTTAATTATTTGCACCAGTAAACAGTAAATGGCCAAAACAGTAAAAAGCCATGGGTTTATACCCTATTTTAAATTAATCTTACCTTACAATGAAATACTGACTCTCCAGGTTCCTGTTGCATCGACCTCCCTCAAAACTCTCTCTGTACTGATTTGAAAGACTCAACACTCATTAAAATCAATCCAGTCAATCATGTTTTTGTTATACTGTTGGTAAAGTATTTGCCAGTTCCGGACTGGCCCATATTGTTCAGATACAACAGGGACTCTTGGCTGTGTTGTACCAAAGGGCTAACATGAACGTTAGCATGAATATCACCCTCTTCTTGATTCTCCTTTCCCCTGGTGAATGTGTCATCCAACATACAACATGTCCATTATCCAGTAATGTACCAAATGTACCCAGTGTGTGTGTTTCAAATGTTTTCTGCTACTGAAAGCTCTTCTAGGTCTTCGTCATGCTCTCACTCTGCTATAGCTGATAATGCACTGATGACTAAGTTGGGCTCCACTGCCTGCTTGTTTTTTTGCCTTAGTTTTAGACATTACTACTACACTAAATCTAAAAAGTATTGGGACGCCTGCCCATCACACCAGTTGGGACTTTAATGACAGTGCATTCAATGACATAGACTTTAATATGGAGTTTGTTTGCAGCTATAACAGCTTCCACGCTTCTTGGAAGGCTTTCCACAAGATTTTGGAGTTTCTGTGCCCATTCATTCTGTAGAGCATTTATGAGGTCTGGCTCGCAATCTCCGTTCCAGTTCATCCCAAAGGTGTTGGATGGGGCTGAGGTCAGGACTCTGTGCAGTACAGTCAAGTTCTTCCACACCAAACTCATCCCACCATGTCTTTATGGAACTTGCTTTGTGCACTGGGACACAGTCATGCTGGAATAGAAAAGGTCCTTTCCCAAACTGTGTCCACAAAGTTGGAAGCACGGCGTATCCTGGTAGCCTGAAGCATTAAGATTGCTCTTCACTGGAAGTAAGGAACCCCAGCCCAAACCCTGAAAAACAGCTGTGTCCTAATACTTTTGTCCATTTAGTGTATTTCACTTCCACTCATTCCGGCTCAAGTTCACTACTGCCTTCAATATGGCACCAGCCAAAACTGCCAGCCCACGTCATGCCACAACTACACAGTGAGTGTATTTGGCCTACAGGTGGGGGGACGACTGGTTACGAAGCTGCATTTTGGAATTTTTTAAGTTTCTAGTGAGGAAGCCATGGTTGACATTTACAGTAAAAGAGGAAGAAACACTGAGAGGAACCAGAAATCAAAGAAAAAAGGCTTTCTCGTCTGGTCAACACCACATCGCAAAACAGGAACAAGAAGGTTGAGGCTAAGCATTGAATAGAAGCATCCAGATTAATGAAAATGAGTGTTGGATGTCTATCAATGGTTATTTGAAATAGATAGACATAGAATTAAATCTGGTGCAACAAAGTCAGCGAGGGTCAAGTTACACACACTTACGGCAATTAGCAGGCGTTTTTATCCGAAGTGACTTCCATTCCATAACTACAGGGGGCAGTCTCCATGGAGCAACCCAGTGGTGGTGTGCTGAAGGTAGGATTCGAACCCATGACCTCTTGGTCCAGACGCAAGTATCCTACTCACTAGGCCTCCACCACCCCGTGCTCCCAGTCAAAAGATTCCCTACATTTGCATGTTACTTAATATTTACTAAAAAATACTATTTACTAAAGAATTGTATTCTTCACTAACAAATGAGTTTACAGTGTGTTCACCATTTGAGTTTCTTCATTAGACAGAAAATGTCATATTTGGCATTCTATCTCTATCTCTACTCCAACAACTTTACAATGCTTAACAAGAATAAAAATCTACAGTTTATGAAATAAATGGATAAGAAGTAAAAACCTGTGGTATGCAAAAACCTTGGACTAAAAGTGTACATATTTGCCAAATCACCAAAAATCCCACAAAACGAAACATTTAGATTTCTCTGGGCATGTAAAATATGTGTGGTGTAAATGAATTTGAGAAATCAGTTCCATTTCTATTAAAAAACCCTTCTGGCTACATTTCAGGCGTTCCAAACATCGCTGCATAGCTCTGGGTTTCAAGGTCAACCAAAGTTGCTTTTACTTCCAAAAGACCCAGTCTTCCAATCATTACATATATTACAGTTTATACTCCAAAATAGGTTATTAGCCTTACTGACTGTCTCCATTCTTCCTCAGGCCTCTGAAAGAGCTGGAACACACTGGAATTTCTGATTTTCTGAACACACTGGAATGTCTGTCATAGAATGAAAGACAATTTTGTCCATAAAACATTTAAAAATTCTGAAATTCTTGGCCTTGACTATGCAGCCTGTATTTTGACATTTGATATGATTTTATAAGAGCATTTTCTAAGACTTGTGCATGCACCATATGTGCTTTATATTCAAAATATTTTATGTATGTATACATGTTTGGATATAAGCATTCTAACCCCTCATTGAAAATGTACTCTTCAACCCTAATGTGTTTCCAAATAATGTCAGAAAAATTGCAATAATTTGACAGTTATTAAGAATGAACTGAGGAATGCGTTTAGCTTTTGTACTCAAGGCTTATTCTGTTAAACTCTATTGTTATTGTCTTTTTTTAATTCTCTATTGTCTTATCTTTATTCTTCCTGTTGCAGAGAGCATGATAATGACAAAACAATTTCCTGCAGGATAAATAAAGTTCTTTCTTATCTTATCTTATATACAAACATCATTAAGTATGTGTAAATGTCATAACTGCAATGTAGCAGTGCAACACAATGGCTGGAAATGTATTTTTTTTTATAATTTTAACAATGATACTGATACAATTTGACGCCTTTAATGGATATTGCACATTCTTGGCAGTTTAACAGAACAAGCCTCGAGTGCAAAGGCTGAAAGGATTCTTCAGTTCACGTGTAATACGTGTCAAATAATTGCAATTATTTTTTATGAGTTGGAAATACAATGAGGTTGAAGAGAACATTTTTCAGTGAGGGGTTAGAATGCTCCTTAAGGAAACAAATCTTGATGTAAATGAGAAGTAAATGCTTTTATTAGGCCCATGCAAATAGGGTAAGCAAAATTTGGATTAAAAATAGAGAAAAAAATATAATGCCTTGATATGAGAGAGGTTTTGTGCATTTATGATAAGGTTTGTGCATTTCAGTTTCATGCCTAATAAACATACAATGAGATACAAACAGTGGAAACGGACAACAACAAGGCAAAACCAAAAGTATACAGTGAGATGAGACTGTGTGGCTCCAGATTTTACAGTGTACAACTTGCACACATAATACACATATATATATTTATATAAATAATATATAAATACAAACTGTATACTAGAAGTAAGAATGTGCAATTTGGTCCAAGGGTATCCAAAGGTAATTTGAACATCCAAAAATTGTGCAAATATTGCGTCCGTAGTCAATGTAACAATGTTTGGAATGTAACTGTGTGCTTCCCATGTGTGAAAGATCAGCAAAGGATCAGTAGCTGTTCAGAATAAATTAATATACCATTAATCTGTGAAAAATACGGAAACTCTGAGACAGCATCCCAGACCAAGTGTAACAATGGATCTGTTTTTTGCATGTAAAAGCAACTGCTCTCACACAGTCTGCCCGATCAGGCTTGGATGCTGTTAAACTGTTTGTCAGATGGGAACAGTGTGAAGTCCATCTGAGGGGTGTGAGGAATCGTGCACAGTGTGGGAGGCCTCTCCAATCCAGTGCTTGTGGAAGATGTCCTGTAGTGATTGGAGAGTTGATGTTACCAGCTGTTTTATCAATCCGCTGCAGGCTCTTTCAGTCTGCAGCAATGGCACTCCAGTACCCGACAGAGATGCAGCTGGTCAGAATGCTCTCTATGGTGCTAGTGGAGAACACTGTTAGGATGGGGGGAGGTCAGGGTGCGAACTAGGGGGGAGCAGGGGGAGCTATAGCTCCCCTAATGGTGACATGAGCTCCCCTGGAAACATGATTTGTGAAATTTTGAGGGAGCTCTACAGTATTTTATATGATGACCAAATAAATGCCATTTTGCCCCACCCACTACCCACTCACACAAGCTTGTTTAGTAAGCAATACATGGTGTGCATAAAACATATCAACCCCCCTCCCCCCACCGGGACCACGGCTGTCGACCCGAGATGCGCATATGCAAACGCCCCAACCCGCAATTTCCACTCCCCCAGTGCTGCAGGTGTGTATTGTGGTTGCTCGCTAGGAGCATCAAGGGAGAAAATGTGACTGCACTGAGCAGCTCAAGGTGGTTTTGCAGCTTTACTGATATTGATGGTAGCTAGTCAGGGGTCCAGCTGAATGTGATACCAGATCTGGGGCCAGGTTTCACGAAAGTCATCTCAGTCAGGTGGGAGATGAACGTTTAATGTGCCGGACACAAAATTTCATTCACAAACAACACTATTTATTCATTGACAAGTACTATTGATTTTATGTTTAGCATTCCATCGAGCAAGTTAGTTTTATTTATTTATGACATGATGACCCAGGTGCATCATAGTCATGTAATGCATTCTGAGTATTGGGATTGTATCAGGATATATAATATCAGGATATGGCCAAGCCACATAAAACTTCAAGTGTAAACACACTCAAAACTAAGTTTTACATTTAAATCTGATTGCGTAAACCACTTCAGGATGTGGCCTGAGAGCCATGTTATAGCAATGTAAATGGATCTGCCTCTCCCAGACACATACATTTGACACACAGAACCCTTCTTGACGCTGTAACAGTGCCCCCTGGTGCTTGTAGAAGAGACCACTTTCCAGCACCTTCAGGGGACATATTATGCAAAACTCACTTTTTTTAAAAACAAGTTATAATAGGTCTATGGGCTATACAAAACATGTTCATGAAGTTCTTTGCACA
>JBBPCX010070655.1:0-10506 GCA_037974365.1 Hydrocynus forskahlii
GAGAAATCCTTATTTTTATCACAGAATTATAAATCAATAAACTGCTATAACACCGCTGCTCTCCCATTCATCCCATTCAAAAAGCTTCAGTTCAAACTCCCCGCCAGTCCGAAAGGGTTGACTACGCCCATCCGCCCAGTTTTACCACAACCCAGCCAGCAAAAAGACACTTTTAGCGAAGTGTCATAAAATCCAAACACTTACTTTTTCGAAGATAAACACGAGCGATTCTCCATGCCCAAGCCCTTCTCTGGACTTTTCCTGGAAATTCTTATTTGCTGGACAAATATCCCCATCAAATGTCTTCAAATGTCCTCAGATATCCTGAATTTGGTCTTATGTGTGCATTTTGCTTTGTTTCAGCATAAAACAACCCGTATTTGTCCGTCCGAGAGCTCGGGGTGCCTCTCTGTCTGGCTGGAGCGCTGCACTGAACTGGGACCAGCCTGTGGGCTTTTATACCCCTGAACAAGGGCGGACCGTCTACTCCCATATATCCCTGGAAATCTCTCGTTATTCGCTACAAGCCTGTATATGTATATTACATCTTCTCGCTAACTGGTGAGAGCAACAGTCCGTCAAAGCCCGACCAGTCCTGAGAAAGTGTACAGGTTTTAATCCCCCCCACATGTCCGATGCACCTGACAGGTATAAAACTCAAACATCCAGTATTTAGCTGTACTAAACATAAACATCTTCCTTTTATAAGCTTATTTCCCATGTGTATTTCTGCTGAGTCATCTGAACTTGAAGCACCGGCCATGCTCTTGTGCTAGCCTGCTACTAAGAGCCGATTCTTTGTAGTGAATCAGAAGAGCTGACTCCCATTGATGGAGAGCCGCTCCCCACTTTTTATCAACACACAAAGCATTCATATTTGCCAAGTTAGGCTAAAATATGAGGTTACAGATGATAATAAACTAAGAGCCGTTTGGGAGCCGAAAGAACCGGCTCTTCTTTGGGAGCCGTGCCACAAGAGCCGGCTCTCTGAAAAGAGCTGAACTTCCCATTACTATAGCCTGTGAACGCAGAATGTGAACTGCGTTCAGTCTCGCGAGAGTGAACGTCACTCACGGTTACATTCATAATATTTAGAATATATGTATATATATATATATATATATATATGATTCTACAGTTTTACCTTGGATTCTCATCGCCTCCCACTTTCACCCTGAGCAGCACTCCAGCCTGTTTCATGTGACACTTTCTGGTAAATGGACCAGGGAACCCACATAAAATTAAAAAAAAACTATTCACTCTAGTTGTGTTTTTGCAAGTTGTCAAAGATCCATTAACTCTTATATGATGTAGTTTTATTTTTATATAGTTCTATTTTTATTTTTTCTTTGGACACTGAACATAGTTAGGGACTGTTTTCACTTTAACTGTTTTTCTTTCTTTTTATTTTATACATTGTCCTACTTTGCTAAACTCACCATAATAGAAAATTCAAACATTTTCTATAACTAATATGGCACATATGTAACATCAAGTTTATCACATTTTTACTACTGAGAAGACTGATAACTTTAATCATCCCTCAAAAGAGCGCAGTAAGAGATAAATAACGGACTTAGTACATTAATTTCATGGTGTACTCAGAGTTTAGCAGGAACTTGTTTGTACACTGTTTGTATAGAAGTTGTTTGTTGAGTTCTTCTGAGTCTGTCTAATTGCTGATTTTAAAATAGTTATTTATAGTGTTTCTTTTAAAGATTGTATTTTTTTATTTATTTAGTGGGTGAGTGATCTAAAAGTATTCTTCTAAAAATATGAAAAGTAGCTATTATAAATACTGTCTTTTCAAAATGTACACATCGTAGTTCCTTTTTTTAATTGTGAATGTTTTTCCAATACTTCTGTTCTATATATCCCAACCATAGCTCATAGTAACCAGGTTAGCATGGTGCAAACTGCATAACAATACTGTCACACATTTGTGTTAAGTAGGTAATGTCAAACTGACCTCAAACTGTGTTAAGTAGGTAATGTCAAACTGACCTGCTTATGTGGGTTATCCAAAACGGACAAGCTAAGTCTGTGCTTGCAGACATTTTAGTGGCCAGAAATAATAGGGTTCCTACTGACATGTATAGAGATTCACAATAAGGGTAGTGACATTCAGAAAATTCCCCCTTTTGGTTCCAACCCTGGTCTAAACACAAAAGCCTAACATTTTCTTGGGCCCTATGTTAGTGACACATGGGTGTTTTTGGTATTTTCATAACCCGGGATACTCACATACACCAGTGCTGTGAATTTATGCTTAATGTTTGTGCTTGTGCTATGACCAGCAAAATGTCCCCATCATCAAACAGTCTGAGAAACAATTGTTCTAAAAAGGAATAAACCAATTTAACATTAAGTACTGAGCAACAGTGACTGGATTTTAGAAAGACATTTCATTTAATAACTTTTATTTCATATAAAAGCCCCTTTAATTAGCTCCGATAGTCTTTTAGTCTTCTGGCATGAACATGCCTCTTACAAAAGCATACTGACAAAGACCTGCCCACCTCCCTGCTCACAGTTAAACAAAAGTAGCAAACTCTTGGCATCAACAACATGTTAATCGATAACATTTTAATTGAGAGAATTTTTGAACAATGTGAGTAGGGAACATTCTAGAACAGAGTGATTGGGATGATCATTCTAGAACACCAAGGAAGGGGAGGACATTCAGAAACTGTCACAGCGCCGGCGGCCACGCCGAGCCCCGATGCAGTGCGCCGGCGCTTGTTCTTTTTCCTGGGACCAGGCAGGGGGAGCTCCGTGGCTCCGTGGCGACCAGAGAGCCATAGACAGGGACGCAGGTTTTCTTCTCACCGTGATTTTTATTTACAAACGAACATACATCACACTACATCAACCTGACACTACAATGACCGGACCACGAACAGAGACACAAGACAGAATATATACAAGGACAGAGACTAGAACAACCAATGAAACAACAGAACAAAACAGGCGACACGTGAAACTAATGGGGAACAGAAACCAGGAACATGCACACGTGAAACAGATACTAAAAAACAGGACACAGGCATAAACGTGAAACAGGGGTGACCCCTACTGGCCACCCCATGGAACAAAACCCAGAAAACCCAAAACACCACCGTGACAGAAACATTGTGAATGAGGAGCAACACTCTAATACAACGTGACAGGAGAAAACCTTCTAGAGAAATGTGAATGAATTTTAGAGCATCATGAATAATGGAAAACATTCTAGACGAGCACAGAATATTTAAATGTGCAAATCCCTGCAGACATTCTAGAACACTGCTGAGGCAACTGGCTGAATGTGTATTTCTGCATGTATATTAACCTTTGCTTTTGAGAAGGAAAGACTATAAGGGTATGTTCAGTGTTTTGTATGGTAAAAAAGAAAGAAAGAAAAAAGGCCCAGTCTTACCTTGACAGCAGTTAAGAGTGAAAAATTAGACTGCTATTGAACAGAATCTACTATTAATAGTTTTATAACTTAGTTTACTAAAGTGCATTTTGCTTCGCAACTCATTCTCTTAAAATAAAAAGTAAGAAGAACGACTATTTCCACCTACCTTTCCTGATTTCACACTATGAAAACAAAAGTATATAAAACAATTTTCAATCAAAACAAATGTTAACAATATTACAGCACTTGCTGTATATGCAACAAGAATGTCACACTATAAACATGTTTAAAAATTAAACTCAAATTGAATGTGACAAGGGCAAAATATGGATGAACTTGGATGAACAACAGAGGATTTTAACCCTTGTCGGCGAGATGGATAAGCCAAACTCAGAGTCTAACAAATGGGCAGGTACATCTCCCTTTATGATCTAAGAACGCTACTAAAAGAGATCCAGGAAACCCACTGGTAACCCATGTTCTGAACAATGCACAGATCACAATAAAGACAGGTAAGAAAACCCACAGTGTACTCACGGTACCAGAGAGAACTAGATGATGAGGAAGGAACAATGGTAGTACTTAGACTCAAAATGACTAAGCATTGTTTACCTGTTGGGCCACACCATAAATAGTGATCAGTTCCTCTTCCTTGTTGTGATCACCTGGCTTGTGCATGCAACAACTATGCTACCAGATGCCATTTAAAATTAGCATTACACAAAAGAAACAATGTTTTATCCGTTTAACAACAAAGGCATAGAGCAAAGACCAATCCAAAGAGCCAATTTCGCTACAACATTGGGTGAAAATAAACTCTTCCTAAAAATAAATCACATTTTCAGCACTTGCAAAAGGCAAGTAAAGCTGCTTTTCACAAGCCTTTATGAAAAACAAATAATGAGGTTACAAATTGTCTGTGAAATTCTAAAGTATCTAAAGGCCAGTAGTCCAAAAAAGGTGGTGGTAACACAGCAAGACAGCATGTTCACCTTCAGAGAGCATTTGGATGGTAGCTGGTGTGCTGAGTATTGCTGGTCTGAAGCAAGGAGCTGTGCTGGGAGTAGGACGTCGTTCACCATCTGATGCCCTTTCTGCTGTTTTGCTTTGCTTCTCTAAGAAAGCAAGCAAAAAACAGAATAAATAAAGAAAGAAAAATGAAGCACAAATATATATAATGGATTTTTTTTTTGGTGAGAAGAATACAGCAGGCAGCAGTATCTAGGATGCTGTCTAAATATTGCACAATCCCACAGGTGGTGATGGTTTCATTTCACTTACAGATTCTAAATAATTGTCTGTCATAAAACAAACATGAGAAACCTGTGACCATCTATTAGGCTACACAAGAGCATGCATGCATATGGCCAAAACAGTGTAAATGTCATGCCGGGTCTGGCTCAGCCATGCCCTCAAAGGAGCCCGTCACCCGAGTATTAGGAGGTATACAGCTCTGGGCACGGGTAGGGGTGTCTGGGAGTGTCGTGTGTGGTCGTGTGGTGCCTAGGCAACCCAGGTGCTGAGTGCTGAGTGCTAGGTGCCGAACGACAGGTCCACCTGTCTTGTGTGAGTCTTAAACGTCCTAATTATTGTCTCTGTTGTATGAGTGGTGGGTTGTGTGAGTGTGGGGGTATAAAGGCCAGCCGAACCTCAGAATCAGTGCATGGTCACCAGTTTAGTTCAGAGGAAGCCTCCCTGAACAACAAGATAACCTATATCTATGCTCTGGGTTGTGAGAAAAGGCAGTATCTAAGCTCTGGGTTGGGTATGCTGGGCAAAGAGAACTTGTGCTGACTGTGTGTGTGGTCTCCACACCCCACCCCCATTCCACAGGTGTGAACTCCAGGTGCCAACCTGGCATAATGTACTCCACGAAGCGTGGAGAGAAACTGTAACAAGCCTCTGGTGAACGAAGGGGACGCTCGTGTTCAGAGCATTGTTTTGTTTATGTATTCTTTGTGTTAACCAGCACAGTTGAGAGAAATCTGATTAAAGACACTTTTGTTAACCTTCCTGCTGTTCCTACTAGTGCGTCCTTCCTGCCTGCGAATGTGACAGAGAAGATACATTTAATCATGTAAACTGTTTTTGGAGCAGCACTACACATGAATTCCAGAGGCAGACATAATTGTCTAAAGTCTCAAAACTGCATACTATAAGAAGCCAACGTAGCCTCTTCGTGTTTGTAACTGTACAGTTGCTCATTTTTTTTGTGTTCAGTTACTCCATAAAACTGTACACAAGTGACGAATAAACCCTTTCATAGTACAACGTGGAAATCATGGTACATTTTTAGAATCAGGTAAATAACTGGTAGTAATAATATTTCTGTGATGTCCCAGTATGGGTAATGGGGTTTTCTGTTTTGTATGAGTCACAGCTGGCTGTTGTTAGAGTTGAGTGTTTGTGTTTTGTTATTGGTTGTGGGTTTTGTGTTGCATGTATTTAAAGAGTTTGTGTGTATGTTTAGGTTGTCGGTTCACCATTACACTGGGTGAGAGGGTTCTATAGATTATTCAGAGTTGTATGCAAGCCCTCGTGCTTCTTTTGTTTGGTTTAAGAATTAATAAAGAATAATGGATATCTGCAAATGCCCCTCATGCCTCTGGCTCACGCTTGGTGACATGACAATTACCAAAACTAAAAAAAAAACAATCTGAGTTACAGTTTGCCCCATGTCCCATTTATATGTTAGGGATTGCCTTTTGCGGTTGTTAATGCACTCATTGGCTTCAGAAATGTAAAATATATGTTTTTGTGCTCATAGGCAAGTTTATTCATAATCAAGCTCTTTTATGTTGTGGTTGGACCTCTGTGAAATTCAGTTTGCCAACTGCCCTGGAGCAACATGTTGATGTTCCTCCAATGAGCCATGACCACCAAACGCCAGAGTGCCATTACTCATTCTGTCCAGAAATCAGGAAGACAGAGAGGGGAATTTAACTAACAGGGTCAGAGGTTAGTAGCATCTTGTAAAATCATTGTTATTGCTGATTCTAAAAGTATTTGAGTTGCCCAGTCATTTCCTTGAGTGCTATGATGTCAGTTCTGTGCCATGACAAAGGAAGGCTCTCTTTGGTTCTTTGCGCCTTTATCATTGCTTCAAAGCAGTATTTTTCCAAGGAGACATATTTCAAACAGTTTCATTTAAAGACAAATGTTGACAAATTTAAAACATTATTACATACTGTAGAATATTGATGTCAGTTGCTGTTTCTATTATGTGAACATACTACTATTCTCCCAAAGGTGCACTAGCAGAATGAATGTCATATAGGTGTTTATTTGACATTTACAGCCAAAACTGAAGGTATACTTCTAATAGTTACTGTTTATCACTGATCACAGTTGTAGTCAATCAGCCAAGACATGCTTGGAGCCTGAAAAGTAGACCAAGGAAAGGACAACAATCAGGTTTCAAGATGGCTACTGTTTTTGGCAGTGCAACTGACCTTTCTAAAATTTTAATAGATAATAATGTGAGAAGCCACATAGGCAAATGACGATTTAGTAATCTAATCTTTAAGAATCCACTACGTAGCCCTGTAGCTCATGTGTCCTGGGGTTGGATAACATTTACGATAGGAGTACAATTGTCTTGTGTAAATTACATTTCTTACTACCACAGTCTATTATATAGATTTTATGCGGTGTGGTTGACCTCTTCTAAAAATCTTTATCTTTTCGACCTCTTGTGAAAAATCGCCAAAGACGCCATTGTTTGTTATATGTTAAACTTTTATTTTGAAAGTGTTGGTTTCTGTGGCTGTCTTCATGTGTTTAGTTACAGCTGGTTTGAGTTCCAAGTTAAGTGTTTGTATTCCATCATTGGTTGACGTCATTGACGCATCCCACGGTCAGCCCACCCTCACACTACTGGTCTAAGTTCCCCGTCTTCTGTGTAGTAGCTGGTGATCTTATGTTTCTTTGTGTTTTGGCCCTCGAGCTTCTTTGAGTTTTGCACGTAAATAAAGTCAGTCTGAGTTAAGATGGCACCCTGCACCCTGTAAACACAGTAATGTGAACATAGTAATGTAGCAGCATGTAATATTGTGATGATAAATAATGAAGACATATGGAAAAAAAAGACAATGAACATGTTATGACATTTGACAGTGAATATGACAATGAATATGCTGAGGTGCTATATCAGTTCCTTAATGTAATGCTATGGGGGGGAGGGGGTCATGTTCTGATTTAGGACTCTTAGGGCCTGAGGATAAAAGCTCCTCTTGAGTCTCTCTTTTGGCAGAGTATCTTTACTACAGATGGTGCAGGAGGACCCCACACTCTGTTTGTCTGAGACTGCTGCATTTATGGACTCCGTGTTAAACACTTAGACCAGGGAAATAGTTCTTTATCTCTCAGCTGCTTTCACGCTCCTTGGGGAGTGAGAATCCTACTATGCCATTACTCCATCATCCTGGCTATACAGTCCTGGATTTCTCTAGCAGTAAGTTGTAGAGAATTATTTCAGCTACTTTTTTTTTTACTTTATCAGATGAGCCCCATTATTGATCAAGCTGTGTTTAAATCAACTGTCATGCAGTGGACATTTTCATATAATTCATTGCCTTTAACCACACTGAAATGTTAACTACAAGATAAAGCGCATGTATTTCCTAAGCTTTTACAGTGTTGTCATCCTTAGATATATATTTGCATGCTTAGCTTTTTTATACCTGTAGCAGTTTAGCAATTTGTTCAATTTCACCCCTTTTCACTGCAGCCCTCTTCTAGCCTTGAATTTAATAACATAGGTTTGGTGTGCCAACAAAGCCCAAAGTAACTCATCCATGTTTTTAACTTTGGCAAAGATGACTGCTGTAAATGGGTCTGTCAGTTGGCAGCAGCTGGACCCCCAGGCAACAAGCTATTAAACACAAAATATTGCTCAGAGAGTTTTAACTATAGGACCATGACAACACAAAACATAACTCCAGTTCTAAAATCTTGACACTACAAAATCTTTATAATATATTTGCACATTTTTATTTCAGTTTTTATATTCATTTTAGTCAGTTGCACTTTGGACCTTTTTAACACTTTATTCTTTAATCTGTTTATTGTTTATTCTTATTTATTTTTAAATACCCCCTTAATTGCCCTTGTGTGTGAAAATTGTTAAGCTAAGACACACACATAATGTCACAATGTTTCATATTATTTTCTCAGATGGCCAAAGACGTTGCCTGGTGCTGTATATTTCCTTTGTCAGACAGGAGCATAACCATCATTAGTGTGGAATGAGATATTAACATGCACAAGCCTTTCCCCTAACAGTGTGTGACAGCCTGGGCTGTGGGCCTTTGGAAGAGTTGTTTTTTTCAGTATACTGTCTGCAGCTTTGTGGTCAGACTGGCGTTGGGATTTGTCATGTGGCACCAAGTCAGACTCACTGTTCTGTTACATCTGAAAAGATCTGAGAGGCTCAGAGAAACCCATCATGCCTATA
This sequence comes from Hydrocynus forskahlii, assembly GCA_037974365.1. Taxonomy (NCBI): domain Eukaryota; kingdom Metazoa; phylum Chordata; class Actinopteri; order Characiformes; family Alestidae; genus Hydrocynus; species Hydrocynus forskahlii. Next base: position 8,856 of record JBBPCX010070655.1, read on the forward strand.
AACATAAATCATCACTGTTTATTCTGCTCTGTCCAATAATGCTGTGCAAAGGGTTTTATTATTATCCTGTTACTTACTTATGTGGTTATAAAGCTTAACTTGACATAACAGTAAAGATTTGCTCGCCCTTTTGTGACTTTTAATTTTTTTCCTAATGCTTAGTTAGTTCTACGTTAATTAAGGAGAAAGTGGAGTTCATAAGACTTCATCCTGTGCGCCTTAAGCTCTTTCACTGTTACTATTTAACAGTGGTTTGCGGGTGGGGGAGGTGTTGCTTTAGATGCACTTAGTCCACTGACTTTAATCATTTCCTTTCTGTATTTAACCTAATCTGTCCTAGGGGAACAGTCCAACCTGCCAGTATTGCCCCCTGAAGAACAGTTAAGAAATAAATCTGCCAGCTTGTTCTGTAACTGTAGAACATTTTTAGTTATAAATTTAGCTGTTTACTGTTTTGTTTTTACATGCTATTTGAAAACGGTAAACTCTTTAGTATGAACAGTTTTACTATTACCCTTGCATCTTAATTTCTATTCACTATATTAATATATTCATGATCTAAACAGTTAGAGGTGCTTAAAGAGGGCTGTGCATTACCAGGGGTGAAATATTTAATCCTCTCATTCTTTCCTGTGTTCCACATATTGTTTCAGATTTCCTCCTCACATCCAAATGTATTGTTTAGTGGAGAAAACATAGTTTCCTGTCGCGAGTGAGTTTAAAGTACCCGTGGAGGTTGATGTCATGAATCAGTTATAATGTGTAAATACAGTGAGTGAAGTTAAATAAAGAATCACGAGAGAGTTTATATTCATAAATATTTAGAGTTCACAAGCAGGTTATTTGTGAAAGGAAAATGAAATGAAAAACACATAATTAGATGAAGACCCAGTGTTCACTGGATTTAACACCGAAAATTTAAATTGTGATAGCTTAAAATTTCTGATAGTCAAGAAATGTTAAATAAGTCAAATAAGTAACTAAACAATTTTAGGCTGGCTTCCTCAAAGATGTGAAGAAATGTCTAATAGTGAATTTAAATAACACAATATAGTCTATCAATACTGGATATAAAACAAATATAGCAAGAAACAAATCATACTGTATATACAACATATTTGATATAGCCTAACATTCATTACACTGAGTTTACAACAAATATAATTGTGATGTTCCTGGTCAGCGGCCGCTAGAGGCCGCCCTGTGTGAACTTTTATTTTGAAATTTTGTGTGTACAACAGTCGGGTAAGTGTTCATAGCTAGCCGGTGTTTACAGTTTTTCTCCATTGGTTTGGCTCATTTCTTGAAACAGAAATGACATTCTCAAAATAACATGAACAAATCTCCAAACCAACTTGCAATTGTTCACAACAGAATGGTTTTTCTCACTGATTTCATCAAATTGCAAATGTCTTTGTACATGTCTCAAGTGTCTCAGTCTATCTTTGCAAATGGTTACAAACAAGTAGCCTACAGTTCGCACAATGAGCCCACACTTAGTACATTTTCCAAATAAATAGATCTTGCTGATCTAAACTGATTAGTTGATTCTCAGTCTAATGGTTGTTCTGTCAAAAACATGTCAGCATGATTTCATTGTGTAAGTCATCATATGCACAATAGTCTGTTCAATTGTCAAAATTAGTCAAGA
>JBBPCX010070656.1:0-10506 GCA_037974365.1 Hydrocynus forskahlii
GGTTACTGTAATGCTTAGTTAGGTGTAAGCTGGTGTGTGTGTTGAGAACAGGTGAGGTTACCTGATCCTGAACACCTCGTTGTGCAGGTAATTCTCAAAGGTTTTGCGGTACTCCGACTCCTCTGCCTCCTTCTTCAGCTGTTTCTCTGTTTTTGGGCAGGCACAGCACTTCCCCACCTGCCCATGTTCCTCCGTCTGGTTCCACTTCTGCTCCTCACTGCTGTCCACCTGTGTCGGGGCCCGAGATGGCAGTTTCATACCTGCACACACACGCGCGCACACAGATTAAAACTTCAATACTTCATATCTAAACTTATATTATACCTGCCATCAGACTCTACAACTCACCCCACCCCCACCACCATAAGTATGTGTTATTATCGTCTTGTTATTGTCTTGTTTTGAGTATTATTGTCTTGCAACAGTCTATCGTGCTGTTTGCAACAGTCTATCGTGCAGTTTTCTTATTGGGTGCTAAAACATTATCATGTGCAATATCTAATTATTATGTACAATACTACTGAAATTATGTCCATATCACTACTACAATAACATGTCCATATTGCTTCAACATATTAATTACATGTTAATACCCCGGCATTTGTGTGTATAGCATAGTATAATTCATCTTGAGTATTTTCTGGAGTTTTTATTGGATATATTTAGACTTTATATTTTATATTGTACTTTTGTGTCTCTGTGCAGTCGGAACATAAGCAATAGTCGGAAAAGGATAACATTTTCAGATTCTGATTTCTTCTTTATGACCTACAAATACTTATAAACACAAGTAAGTCTGTTCTAGGTGGAGTTTATGTATTTACACTTACTGTTAGTATGCCCTGCTTCAAAACAGGGAAATGACCAAAAACTATAAATTTCATGTTTTGTAAAGGTTATCTAGTCCCAAACACAGAAGTTTCCAATAAGGACACCATTTTATATACAATGGTGTTTAGTCACACGTGTGCTGAGGGTTAAGAGATGTTGGTTACGCTGATATTATTTTTTGCTATGTTTCTGTTCGTTAGCTCTTAGACAGCTAATTATCATTAATCACGAGTAACCTGCGAGTTCACTGCAGGTGACTGTCTGTGTGGGGCACCTTTCTGACAGTAGTCAAACTTGAAGAGCTCGCTGGCCTCGGGCTGCTGCTGGCAATACACCAGGTAGTGAGTGATGTTCCCGTTGGGGTCATTGGGCGGTTTCCACTTCAGGATGATCTGAGAAGACGAGTTGGAGGAGGAGATTGGGTCCAATGGCACAGACGGTTCTGGAATAACACACACACACACACCCGTCAAAATTACAATATTTGTGATGACATTTCACTAACTGGTGTGTTACTGTATCTGTATGGGACAGGATTTTAGTCTCACTCACCCCTAAAGTCACAAAAACATTACATTGTGACAGTCTGTTAAAAATTGCATCTGTGCCGCAACCAAACCCTGACCTAACCTAAATTTCCCCACAATTCTATAGATGTTCCTGGTATTTCTACCATTAAGAGGACATCTGGTCCCCACAAAGTAATAAATACAAGAGCACACACAGGGGTCAATACTGGTTTGTGTTCTCTAACTCAGGAACACACACACACACACACACACACACACACACACACACACACACGCCTGCCAAAACCGCAGAGAAGGAAACCCACCAGCAGCCGCACTTTCAAACACTGCCAACCAGCTGCAGGAACAATACGGCTGCTTCATCAGGAAGGAAACACACACGCACACACACGCACACACGCACGCGCACGCACACGCACGCACACGCACGCACACACCCCACACCAACAGCACTGAAAGAAGCACGTGCCTGTTCCCTTTTCTCCGTTTTTCTTCCGTATTTTATTTAGCTTGGTCTTCCCAAATCACATGATGCCATCATCACTGGGAGGATAAAAATGAGCACATTCTTCCTCCAAGTGACATGAAGCTCCACAGTATCTTTTGCAACTGTTGCTAATGCAACAGACAGCTCAACACACTTGTAAGAGAACGCTAACTGCTAATTCTGTTACATCAGCGAACAGATTCCCACACTGGCCAACATCACACTGAGTGATGGGGGAGAGGGAGGACCACCCTACCCAGAGAGAGAGAGAACTGTTATAGTGAGTGACTGAGGAGAGGGAGGACCACCCTACTCACTCAGGGAGAGAGAACAGTTATACTGAGTGATATGGGGGGTAGTTTTTCATCTTTCTAGACTTTGAGCTTGGTTCTTACTGGTAGCGTTGGTACGGACATAGATGATTTCGCTCTTGGCTCCGTGGACCTGGTGTTCATCTGATGCGGAGAGCTGCGTTTTCACCATGATGGCATATTGGGTATAGGGCTTCAGTCCCAGGATGAGGTAACCTGGCTCAGTTTGCTCTTTACCGTCCGTGGCTCTACCTGGCGGGTCCACGTCCGCAATCACCCAACTGTTAGAGCCACATGCATCCTGTCCATCAAACTCAGTCACATTTTTATAGGGCCTGGACAAAGAGGACAAAATCCACAAAATTATTCAACAGAAGTTAACATTAAAGATTAAACCAGAACTATAATTAAGTGTTTAAGACACAGAGGTTCAGAGTGGGTTTGGTGTGAAACCCACCCACTACTGCAGGTTATGGATGCTGTCTGGTAACATGAATTAAATAGAGAGGTGTAGAAGAGCTTTAGTAAAGACTGGAGCTGGATCATGCTTAACACAGCCCTGGATGAACAGGAGAAAGGCTGAAAATGACAGGGCACACAGTCACTTACGCCTCTTTGTACAGAACCATGAAGCCCAGCAAGTCTCTGAAGTCTGGAGGCCAGAATGCCTCCCATTTGATGATGATTTTGTCAGAGAGCGTGCTGACCCTGGTGAACTTCAGTACCTGGCTTTCACCTAAGGGATAAAAATACAAACATCACTCTGAAGCTGCAGATAAAACCTTCAAGCAACCGTTCAACCACTAGTTTGTGCTTTAGGACTGGAGCTCCAAATGCAGCACCATTTGAGGTGAGTGTGTGCACCATGCTAACTAGTGGGGTTTCCATGATGCTGAACTCATGCTGAACAGGGGGGGCAACCACAGTTTGACCCTGTTTATTTTGGACCATGTGTCATTTTAAAGCCTTAAAGTGGTAGAGAAAGACAGCAGGGTCAGATCAGGTGTGATCAGGTATGTTTTCCTTACACGACGCCTGGTCTCCGTTGGTTTTGGAAGCAATGTCGTTCTTGATCTGGCGGTTTTTGGTCCCAGTCACCTCCTCCATCTGGCGTATTTCGGCCATGCAGAGCTTGGAGTTATGGTGGAAGAACATGCGGCCCCTCAGGATGGTGAGATTATGATGGGACCAGTCCCAAAGCTGTCGCAGGTTCTGGTTGTCCAGGGCGTAGAACGAGTAGTTCCTTTAAAAAAAAGTAATAACACAACAGGAAATTAAATATCACATAAAAAAAAAGAACATCATCCCAAATGACGTGGCTTCTACCTGCAGGTTTAACTTGGCTTTAAGGGACATTTCATTTCAAAACCAATTTTTCCCTCTTCTCTCTTTTAATGATGATAATGGAATCAGCCTTTTAGAGAGTTTATCATTTATATGTCAGATCATTACTTGCCTTCACATTTTTGCCTTCAAATTGCTCTATTAATAAACCAAATTTAACGTTAAAATAATCTTTTACAATGAAATTCAAGCCTCAGGCAGCTTGCTCAAATGCATCAAGCTCACAGTAATAAACTCACAGATGATAAAACAGACGACTGTGTTTATTATTATTAAAACAATAAATGTGTTGTACCCGACTTCCTGTGTCTCTCCGCGGATGAGCCTGAGCTTCCGAAGGAAAGAGAGAGAGACGAGGGCGTATGAGCGGCGGACGGTCAGGTAGCCCGTAATCTCCTCCAGCTGACCCAGGTTGGCCTCTAGCTCCGCAGCGATGTTATCTACAGTACACACGCGTGTGCACACACACAAAACACCTATGAATTCTGTTTTATCAGGTGCCTGTTTGAGTAATAAAACAGGGCTTTTGCAGAGAACCTCTACTATTTGTATGCTTTTCTCACAGATATCCTGCTGACCACTCAGGCTAAACGCTGACCAAACCACTTTTCTACAGCATTATGCTCTAAACACACATTTTATTAAGAGTGGCAGTTTTTCAGCAATATTTTAGCTTTGCTGTGCTATAAAAGTGAATTAGACTATAACATAATAAATATAATAAACTGGACAGAGAATTAGTTAAATTAAATGACATTTGCATTCAGCCTTCATCCCGTATTGAGAGACTCTACAGCTGGTTTTCCTTGCTGAAAGCAGAACTTTCCGTCAAATCCAGACCATAATAAAGCATTCTACTCTTCTACTCACACACACTAAAGTGGTCTGGAGGGAACGTTTACACTCCACAGTTTCTCTGTTCGTCTCATAGAAGCTCCAAGTCAGGAGTAATTCATTCACAGCTGTGTCATTTATGCACTTCAGTGTACTTGTGTAGACCAAGCGAGGTCTCCTCCTCTACAGTAGGTGGCACTAGTTGTATTTGTGAGAAATGTAAATTTGCAGAACTGATTGTGTTTGCCACATGTGCTGCAAATAAAAATGCATTAATTTCTATGAGAATTTTTTCTTTTTTTTTTATTTGTATATTTGTGTAATACAGGCTGTATTTGTGTTAAGTGTGACACATTGAGACTGTTTTTGTTTGAAAATCACATTATTAAGTTTCTAAAACTCTGGTTGGTTCACTTTACTATTAATCTGGTTAGTGTGTTTGAAAGTCACGTCTCATGCCTATCAAACAATGCACTACATTAGATCAGGCCTAAACAAGACTTCCTTGCAGCGTTTACTGATGTGTCCTTTGTTTCCTCCAGGTCTGATTTTGTTGTTGCACCAAAAGCCAGCTTTCTGAATTCTCTTCCAGAAATGGCATAATTGTTTTTGGGTTTTTTTTTCATTACCACGTTTCTACCTGTCCCCTGACAGCTCATCCAAGTGCCCACTAGTGGCTGTATTACTGGACCCCTGGTGTACATACTTCCTCCTCTGATGTTGATGACCAGGCTGCCGTTCAGCACTGTGCAGCCTCGGAGTGCCTGCGCCGCTGTCACTGACTCCACCATCTTCAGCCCCATACACACTTTAGGACACAAACCTGCACATGGAGTGCAGTTTAACCTGCATACACACACAGAGAGTGTCATTACAAACACACAAAAATACACTATCATGCATAAATACGCTGTCCATCTATAGTTTTGACAGATTTAGCTTAAGCCCTCTACCGGGCTGAGAATACTGAGCCCATATAAATAAAGCTTGTGTTCTTATGTAGCTTTTCCACTGCAGGGTAGCACCTTGACTCTACTCACCTTTTCCATAAGGCAGATCTAGTAAACAGCACCACTACCTGACTCTGTCAGCTGGGCTATGTACTATCATACTATTACAATAGTACTATATTTTGTTCCTGTGCCGTTAGGGTTCCAGGATATCCCATTGGTCAGAAAGACTTGTGTTATGTGCTATCACACCATTACTATAGTATTGTTTTTTGTTCCTGCGCTGTCATGGTTCCAGGATTTCCCATTGGTCAGAAAGATTTGTTTCTTCATGCCGATAGCCAGCAACCTGCCCTCTCAGTGTTCTCCGTGGTTACTGTGTGTTTCACATTGAACAACATTTTCCAACTGCATCGCAGAGGGACTGACTGCAGTGGAACACCAACAAGGCACCAGGTAGCAAAAAGGAACTTTAGTTAAGTCGGTACCATGCACCGGAAAAGTGATTTTATATCACAAAACACCTCTGAAGGGAAGAAAAAGGAGATGGTCCTAACTGTAAAGATTCACACACATACATTTGTGAATAATGAAGTTTTTAAAGAGGAGGATAGTGAATAAAATAACATTAATGTAAGCAACATAAAACAGAATAAAAGTAAAGCAAGAAGGAAATAATGGAAAGGAATAATACACTAAAATAAGTTTGATAAAACTGGCATCAATATTCCCAAACGGAGATTTACACTATAATCTCACAATACTCTAGTCAGGGGACTTCAAAAGGAGGTGATTCAGTCGATTCCGGTCTCACGAGTTTTCGTGCAGCCATCACGAAATACAATTTAATCAAAATACGTGCTCCGATCACGATTTAGGGCGTTTTTTCGTGCTAGGACAACACTTCTCTTTTTCGTGCTAGGACAACGTTTCACTACCCAGACAGTAGGAGAGAAATAAAGAGTTGATTCCTTACCTTAACCTAACCCTAAGATTAACCTTAATCTTACCCTAACCCTAACCTTAACCTTAACGTAACCGTAAGAGTCACCAGTTAGCGCGGATACTGGTGATTTTACGCAGTGCGCATGAAAATACATAGGGTAATGTAGCATTGTCCTAGCACAAAAAAAAGCCGTTAATCGTGATCGGAGCACGTATTTTGAATAAATTGTATTTCGTGATGGCTGCACGAAAACTCGTAAGATCGGGTTGTTCAGTCACACTTGCTCCTTCTTTCTCTCCTCGCGGAGGACAGTAGTACCCAGGGCTGGACTGGGACAAAAAATCGTCTCGGGGATTTTGAGCCGAGATCCGGGTGGCAGACGGGATTCCGCGCCAGCGCAAAATGACGTGGCTGGCCCAAAATTGACTCCGGCCCACCGGGCAAATGCCCGGTATACCCAATCGCCAGTCCAGCTCTGGTAGTGCCCCCTGGACGGATCTGTCCGTCACCGTGCCCACCAGACCCCGCCTCATGTGCCGGCTGTGTCTGAACTAGAAAGACGCGACGTGTGTTTATGCGACAGAGATAAACTGCCAAGCTCCCGTACACTATTTAAGCAATCGTTAGTAAAAACGTAACATCCCGAGTGTCTGAAATGAACTAAACGTCACCTTCCCTTGTTCACTTGTTAGCCCCCTATATACCAAACACTATGTAGTGAACGAGTGAACAAGTGCACATTTCGGACACAGCTATACTCGTGTTCTACTTTGCCAGCATTTAACCAATAGCGTCTCTGCAACAAAGAGATGTCATGCCGCACGTGTGCGGTTTCTGTGTGGAATCAAGAGGTCTAACTCTATGCCACCGCATAACTATAGATGTAATCAAAAATAATGAGAATATATATACATATATATCTGAGTCCTGATCGGGAGGTAACGTTCGATTCCGATTGAGTCTGAAACCACGTGATCGGGCCCGATTTCCGATCACATGATCGGATCTGGACATCCCTACCCCAAACCCCAAAAAGAATGAATGAATGAAAGAATTAATAGCTTCTTTCTAAGGAAGACGGTAATTTTTCAAGAGACGATAGGACCCTAGATCTTATTACATTTATCAAATCACCCCCTAATACTGTACTTTGCTTTTTTCAGAAGTGGAAAAAAGGAAAAACATTGATTCTTTCAACTGAGATGGAGGTTTTCAGTGTAGCAGTATGAGTCTGCAAGCAATTACAAAGACAAAAGCAATGACATCCAGCTCTCTGACAGAGAAACATGGATAATCTCTTGAAACACCAAAAATAGAGATTTGTTGAGGGACTTGTTGATGGCTTTGTTGAGGGCTTCAAAGAGTGCATCATAGAATGAGGACCAAATGGAACCCAGTTTTGGGTGAGAAAAAAGTCATAAGTACGGTTGGCAGATGATTAATAACATGTGTCACACATGTCACTCGTATGCAGGATCTTAAATCCATGTCAATCAATGTCGAATTGGAAAAGAAATAGGTTGAATTAACCCTATTGAGGGTTATACTACACATCGGAAAAGGCCATTCCAAGCTCTCTCTCTCCCGAGTATCCCGAGCAGCCGGAGATGGTGGAGAAAGAGAAAGAATAAAGTCCACCATGGCAGAAAGTAATTTAAAATTTGCTGGGATTAAAATAATTTTATCTATAAGTCAGTTGGGATGTTGGTGGGGGAAGTTTGAAAAAAATATAAACAAAGTTACTTACTTAAAAAAACCTAAATTAATAGGATTGTGGGAAGTCACATTTGGCCTTATGTTCAAAAGAGACAAAAATCTTGTCAGTGTACAGCTGAACAAAATTCACCAAGCCTTTATCTTTCCACAAAGATTAAACAGAATTAAATGATCAAGGCAGAAATAGATGGTGGTTACAGATGGGCATTAGTGGTGATGCAGAAGCCAATTTAAGTGCTGCCTAAATTGCTTCCAGATTCTGATAGTAGAGAGGACTTGTGGATTTGAGGCGTACCGGGAAGAGTAAGAGTTTAAGGGTGTACATGAGAAGGCTAGAAGTGCATGAGCTGGCTTCCACCTGAAATCAGTTAGTGAGAGGGAAGTTATATCAAGTGTGGAATTTTTTAAAATGTAAGCAGCCCAATATTAAACTAAGAGATTGAATAATGCAAGATCACAATCGTATTTAGCTTTCTGTATGATAAAATGGTTTACTCTTGGGTTCTTCCCTGTCCAGTATTAAGCAGCCCAATATTAAACTAAGAGATTGAATAATGTAAGATCACAATCGTATTTAGCTTTTTGCCAGATAAAATGGTTTACACTTGGGTTCTTCCCTGCCCAAATACTAAATAGAAAAATCGTCTTGTCCAAATTTGAGCTGAAATGTAGTGATAGGTGTGAAGCAACCCAGTCACTATAAATCTGACTCAACCATCTTTCAGGGATGGGGGTGGGGGGATGGGTGATTACTACTGAGCTCCCAACCTCACCAACATTATTAGTTCTACATCTGTCCACGCCATAGCACTTTAGTCAAATAAATGAATTGGAGTTAGCTGTACATATGACTGCTAAAGACCGGTGCTGACCAATAAAGCTCCCAAAACAGGCAACATGTACTCAGTGAGGCTCAAGATGTTATAAGATCGTAAATTGTATTCCGCTGAATGTCCAGACTCTGCCATCTCTCAGTGAAGAACAAAAAAATTTGAACAGGTCAATAACGAGAGAGGTCCTAGATGTAATCCAATTCCTTCGCAGTTATACAGTCCCAAGACCAGATGGTTTTGAACCAGAATTTTTTAGGAAGATGTGCCAGGGCATAGTGGACCATCTCACTCTCCTTTGAGAGGGGTAGTCTGCCAAACATTTAAAATCCCGCAAACATTTTTCTTGTATTAAAGAAAAACAAACCCTTGTGTGTTAGGTAGGCCTATGAGCCTGGCAGCAGGGGCCTTATATGAAAGCTGAAGCCCTGAAATAGATTTCAAAACAAAATGTATTAAGAACTGAAAACAGGTAGTCCCAACTCCACTTGGTCAAAGGCCTTTTCTGAATCCAGAAAAACAAAGATTTCGGTCTCTTGTATGTCAGATTTAGAAAGCACCATATTAAATGGCCAACGAATGTTGGTGGCCTCTTTTGAATCCAACTTCATGACAAATTAGGTGTGGACAGCCAGAAGCTAAGTCAGCAACTTTATATCAGCCTACAACAAACTAACAGGCCTCCAGCTGCTACATTTAAATTGGTCCTTCTTTTTATTTTTTGAGGACACATGAAGTCAAAGCTGGAATTAGAGATACTAGGACGACACCTCGTTTCCATTAACATGTCTAGCAACAGGGTGCTAATTGTTTAGAAAAATAGTTCTAAAAGTTGACTGAAAAATCACCTGGGCCTGGCACTTGCATTATTTTGAGACTAAACTTCTTCCAAGCAAAGAGGGACATCTAATTTATCTTTGGACATCTCATCAACTGTATAAAACACTCCAGGTCATCTAAAAAAATGATTCATCAAAGTATTATCCAGTTGAGTTCTTGACTTCCAGAGATTAGAATAAGCAAAAATACTATTTATCTGAATCTGTGTCTGGGTGTTTATGTATTTATGTATTTGAGTGATTAAATCATAATGCTAGAACCTGGCTGACCTTGCCCACATGTTTGAATTAAGTGCCCTTCGTTCAACTTAAGAGGAGCTCAGTTTTATTCGTACAGATGAGGTCGAATTCCGTTTGCAGTTTTAGTCTCCCAGAAAGAAAAGATGGGCAAAGAGACGAAGAGTACTTTCTGTTGATCGGACAGTTTGTGTTTCTTTGTTTTTCCTGTTTTCCTAGTCTGGCATCGTAAGAAAATCTCCTTCCATGTTACTTCTTTAAGTGTAAAAAAATTATCTGAGTAAAGTAAACTAGCATTTAACTTCCAATCTGAACATTTTGTACCCACAAGATGCAAAGCTAAGTCTAATAGAGGGAATTATCTAAAATAACAATTGCTGAGTACACTGACAGTTTCACTGAAATCAGAGTTGATTGTCTAAAAAGAAGTAATATATTCGAGAACAAGCACTTTTGAGTTAGAGACTTGGAGAGAAGTCCTTTGTTGTTGGATGGTGAAATCTCCAGACATCAGAACAACCAATCTGATTTGTGAGTGCACTAAGGGAGTAGGGTCACAAGCCAAACTAAAGTCGTCCCTGGGATAAAATGATGAGAATCTAAGCAGAGTATTGCTGAAAAAAGTATGGGCTGTCCCAATTGGGGGAATAT